>NMRA01000037.1:36956-165657 GCA_002633005.1 Phoronis australis | reverse complement strand
GGTTTAGGAGATACAGCCTTAGGCGCAAAAAAAAAACAACTGCCACTAGGAGGCGCCACAGTAGTCCAAATCGTCTGAAAATCATTGTCAGCTGTCTTCCTTATAGTAAGCACATACACGCCAATTTTCACAATCATCCTTTGAGCGGTTTGGTTGATAGAGGGGTGGACGCACAAATAACATATAAATATGTGGGCGCATAAAAATAAATTTTGGAAATAATTTTTCACACATTTATTTACCCCAGAACAACACAGCAAATCATTGTCAAAGTTTAGTTTGCTGCTAAACACGAAACAGTGAAACATGGTCTAATTATTAATGAGAAAACATACCACCAATTATAATCTAAATCCAGACACCAACAAAATTGATTAGGGTACAACAATTCATTGCCTATGTTTACTTTAGATCAAATCATCAGAACAAACAGAAGCATAGCCGACCACTTAGTATTTAATATAGTTGATACTAATAATGCATTATCACTTCTATACCTTTCCTTAAGTGTGTAGTTGTTGATTAAAAATTGGGACACCGTCTCAAGCTGCTCTGATGACAAGTGGGTCGCATAGAGGGGTAAACTGGCCAACAGATGGCTCCATTGAGCAATGTTGGCTGATTGGACCGACAGCGACTGTGCCTGAAAGAGAACTCATCATAGCACACAAATCTCGCAGATGATTGGCTCAAACTCTAACTCCTGAAACAATATCATTCACACTTTCCACGAAACCAGTTTTAGCTAAATCTAGCACTAAACGTCGGTTAAGTTATATGTCAACTTTACGTAAAACCATTTTAAGTTTGCCCTCAAAACGGTAATTAAAACATTTTAACTTAAACAATTTTAAAGTCCAGTTTTAGTCAGTGAAGTATTTTCTTTCAGTCACAACATGGTAAAATAGGAAAACAAAAGCTCCCGTGGACAAAATTAACATCTGCAATAAGAACCTAAGTCAGTTTTGCTGTTACTGGCAACATAGAAATCTTACCCCAGAGTCCCAGACAGCCTGGCTGTGGGACGGGTCAAGCTTGTGGAACATAAATTGAAGACAGTTCTGCATTGAGGTATGGAACGCTGACGAACTATGGTTGGAGAGGAACAGCAGCATTGCACGCACCTTCTGGATGACTAGCGACATCTATTAATAGAGAAAGAAGTAGTGTTGGTGGTGGGCAATTATAGTCATTTACAGGGGTCCTGGATTTAGAGAACCAGATTAATGTCTGTTATTCAGTGGATAAAACTTGTTCTCAAAATTCAGAACCCCTGCAGCAAGTGACTATCACCTGATGCCGATTACCTACATGTTGAGAATAAGGGTTAACACATTCATTAGTTTGTGCAGTGTCCACCAGGTGACACTAGCTATCATGTGTCATAGTAATTGTGAATGATCTATCAAGTAAAATAAAAGTGTGGTTATCAAATCACGAGTTTTCCGGTCTTTTTATCTGAGAACTGTCATGCCAGCCTAATCGCTATGAGTGTTTTGGGCCATCACTGCTTGGACAAGTTGAATTCACAAGGTCATTTTTACATGACATGCCCACATGGTCACATTTCATGGCTACATGGTGTTACACAGTGGTCTGAACTAATACGCAGCACACCACAGAAATTACAAAAAACCCACCTTTCCACATGCAAACCAATTACTTTATATCAAACTGGTTAATTGATGAAAGAGTTTGAAATGTGTTGCTGCTTTACTGTCTTAGCTTCATACCTAAAACTGACAGAATTCTTAATGGGATCATAACAAGACAAAATAAAAATTCAACTTACAAACAAAACCTGCAAAATCTGGTTGCCATTGGTTGCTTTCTGACTTAATGTAAATGAGAGCTCCTTGCCGAGGTAAGGATGGACAAAGTTCAAGTCTTCAAATCCAACCGCAGCAGACAGTTTTGTTGGGCATCCAATGGCAGACGATCTGGTGTGGTACTGCAAAAGCAGAGCTAGCTCACCCCATGTGTGCATGAGTTGCAGGCAACAAATACCAGTCTTGACCCCATGACTCTGAATGAACCTATCAATCAATGGTCGCAGTACTCTGTCTTGCATAAACCGCATGTTAGATTGGACTTTTGTAGCTGTAGACTCCGTGACACTATAGTCCGCAATCTTGATGTTAATGAGGAATTCGTTGAACAACTCAACCAAAAACCCCAAATTCTTTGAGGACAGTTCACCTATAAAAAGAAATTTAGTCATTTTTAAGGAAACACTGTATTTTTGTTGTCAATCAAAAGCTTACAATTCTTCAACATTCCTCAATTAATGAACTCGGCAGACAAAAATAACTTCAATATCCACTAAACTTTTATTGAAGACTTCGTTTTTATAACTATAGTAAAAAAACAACCATGAAATGGCCAGGTGCAATTATTTTTAGTGATCGTCATGGACTTCAAAAACACATCATTTCATGTGTCAATGTTTGGAAGTTCATAAAACAAAATGCTTCCACTGCTACAAACATGAATTCAAAATTGAACAACACTGGACTAAACGAGACACTTCATGACAGCATGATGTGCAAAGCTTTTTCAAATTTTAATATTAAAATCACAACAATCATAGCAAACTATTGACCGTCTCACCAGAGTTCTCACATGCTATGTTGATTTGGTCCATGAACTTGGACCATGTGTCAACAGTAGTCAGCTGAGGCAACTGCTCACACACAGACCCAAACCTGTAACGACAAATACATAACACCATGAATACTGCACACAACTACAGGACAACAGCTCCTCCTGGTGGCAGAACCTAGCAGATTTGAAGTACATTCAATAACACATCTCGCAATTTTGGCAAAATTTAACACTAGAGCAATCAATGCAAGAGATCCCACTATTGTTTTCGAGTAAGCCTGTCACCTGACAAGCGTATCCGATTAAAATGGCAGCCACAGGAAGTGATTGGACACCAGTGCCAGAATGTTGAATTGTGGGCGAAAATGTGACATCATCAATGAGAACACTCATTAGTTGTATAGGCAACACAAGTCAAGACTTCTCACCATAGAAACAGAGTATCATTGAACGTGCACCCTACAAATGCACTAATTACTTGAAATTCCAGGTTACAACCAACATCATCTACCCGTTAAAAAAAACAAATACTGGCAAAGTTGGACGCAGCGTTTTTAAATAAGCAACTAGCAATTTTGTTTTGTAGACTAAAGTAAAGAGAATCTAACTTACGTTTTAAGAACCTCTTTTGCAATTGTAATTGATGATGACGTCTGGCTCACAGCAACAAACAGTTTGTCCAGAAACTTTGGTATTTGTCTTAGTCTGGCATAGATGTCTAACAAACAGCATAGAAACTCTATCAGAGCTCCTCTGCACTCCTCTGAGAGCTGAAACAAAATCTCATTAAATTAGTACACTGTCAACCACAAAACATAAAACAAATCTTTTGACAGTGGCCAATAACTCATGGTTACCCGTATATATCAAAAACTGCCACACAAAGATTAATTTCCTCTTGTGGAGATAATGCGTTTAAAAGTCACATTAGCTTAATGACTGGTTCCTTGGTTCCATATGACACGACTTTGCATTGCATGGAACGTGGTCCGCATGGACAATCTCATTTACAGCGTCCTTTTCTCATTGATGTAATTCTTCTTTATGATTATTATTATACTCCTTCCTTCATTTACTCCAATTCGGTTCTTAAGACATCAGTTCCTTTACCATTAACCACTTCCTGTTTCACAACTGACAGAATGCATGAATTACACATGCTGGACACTAGATGGCTCTTACTTTGTACGATGCATCAAAACTTGTCTGTACGCTATAACCGGAAACATACGCCGTTAATGAGAAAAGAACTGTATTTGAAACAATAGAATGCGGCAGACTGGAAATGAATTACGTCATGAAAAATTATGTTAGTGAAAAATGTACACTTTTAATGAGAACTCCATTGTGGAGGAAGATTGCGTACCTAGAAACGGTTAAAACTTTACAGTAACTAATTTCACACAGACTAGTCGATGCATTTACAAGTCGTAGGATACATTATCAAAAGTCAAACATCTCACCTGGCTAGTGTTGAACCAGACAGCTTGAAGGACGTCTGCCATCTTGCCATCAAAGGCCATGTGGTTCAAGTGTAGAAGACTGGTCCAGATGGAATACCAATGAGAACAAGACCTGTTATTGAAGGACAACAGAGCAAGATAACAATGGTTGAGAAACAGGAGAGCGGGACATCCACAGTTGAAAGTTGGATAAACATTGACATTTAGTATCTAGGTCAAGTCTGAAGCAATGCAACAATGACATGATAAAAAGTGAAGCTGAAAACATAACTGACTAATTTACCGTGAGCGGCCATCTTACATTGGACAAATGAAAAGGAATAGCACGTAACTGTTTATTTGGATAAACGCATTGTTGTGAGACCCCATATGGCTCCAATATATTTAGCTCACTAAAGAAATGTACAGTCATGTGACCTGGTATAATGTACAGTCATGTGACCTGGTATAATGTACAGTCATGTGACCTGGTATAATGTTAGTCATGTGACCTGGTACATCAATATGATTACTAATCATAGACAGGTTGCACCAATGAGTGTTTTGACATATCAATTTAGATAAGGTATTTCATTGTTCAAACAAACCTGAAGTCGCCTTTCAGTAAGTGAGCCACCACCATTTGGAGAAATTTCAACTGCGAATTTCCTGTTGCATTATCCAAACCAGGACTGTAAATATCTTCACTTGACAATGTTGATAGCATTCTATGAAGAGCTTTCAATCTGTCGCCTGAATACAATATTAAGGTTGCTATATACACCGATTCATGGAAAAAATATGATAGCATTATTCAGGCTAAAAGTTTACAACGCTATAACCTTGCATATGTAATTTAACTGCAAGAAACAACCCAGTGTGTTCTAGTATCTCGGCCGCACTGCGTCTAGCTGAAGCTGAAATCTCATGAACGTCTTGACTGGGCGAGAGTATTTTATGTTAATATTTATGAAAATTAAACCATGGTGATTGAAGGGTAGAAGCCAACCAAGAGATTGAAAAGTACGTAATTAGTTTATTTTGAAACTCACAATTTTTATGCATAGTGAGCCCTTAGAGTACGGCTGAACCTGAAAATATGGTAAAACCTCGCCAACTTAGGACAGAATACGGCGCATTAGCAAAATTTTATTTTTCTGCTTTTTCATAAAAGATAGTTTGCATCAAATTAATCATTTACCAGTTTTAGGTTTTAATTAGTAGTTAATAGCATTAACAGCAATGTTAGAAGCTTCTGAAAAATTCTGTCCAAAGTTGGCGAGATTTTACTGTAGATAATGTCACCTGGTGTCATACTAATTCAACAAGGGACGAGCATTTCTAAAAAAGTCCCAAACGTGAATCACATTATGCTGTCATCATGGATTCTCATACTGCCACAATGCGTTCCTATGGCAGGCTGTTGCAGCCTAAAGCCAAGTAGTACCTGATTTAACACTAGAGGTCTCCAGCCGCAGCATCTTATACAGCAGGTGGAACATCTTAAATGTGAGACCAGATTCAATGGATGGCCTGAAATATCACACAAAAGAGCATTTACTTTTTGAACAGGCAACATCTTAACAAAGCAGTTAGTTTTTACAGCTTCGGCACTGGCATATACACACAGTCATTTTCCAGTTCCTACATTCTTTTTAGAACACATAGACATGGCTCCAGGTTTAGTTTATTAAATTAAAATAGTCCTTTTACACTGCCATTGGATATGACAACAGTTTTACCTCTTTATTACAATTTTTCTCAACTTCACTGCAAAGTCCAAATGGTTTTGAATCACTTCCTATTCACTACTGAAATCCAGCTCCCAAGAGCAAGAAATGTAAAGTGTATGCTAACTTGCCTTCAATTTTAATCATAGAGATCGCATATTGTCTCTGAAATTAGGAACTAGATTTAGAGATTCTGAGAGAGTATTTATGAGTCCAGACACTGACTTATTTCTTAGCCCTGATTACAGACTTAATCAGTTCAAAAACATGCTTCTGAATCACCTCAACACTCACCTCATGAGTTTATGACATCCATCCAATAACACAGGAAGGAAGGTCACACTGGCTTCACTGACTAATGGGCCACCTTCCTGCAAGAGACACATTACAGAAATTAAAGATCAAAAGCAACAGGGGCTCTATTCTATATCAATCAAGGGGGGCCCATAACAAGAACAAGTCATTGCAGGGGTAATAAGCCCACACACCTGTCAAAACCAACTTAAGATTTTGAACATTTACCATTATAAAATGGGTCTCACCAAAGTGACTTCTAGGCTAGTCGTTATTCCTTCAAATCAGGCCCATAAAAAAACTCGCCCTAGCAGGTTAGTTTTAGTTCCCAAATAAGTATGGCCATAGGGACATTCCTGACATTTTATGGCAACCAGAATCCAATTCAAACATAGGATACGAATGCAATGACGCTGCTTTAGGAAAGCACTCACACCAGTGAAGAAAGTTGTGCTTTGCAGTTCTGCAGCTTCCAATTAGTAAGCCGTCATCTGTTCCTTGATTGAACTGCTGACATTGTAGTATGATCTTCACAGATACATTACCTCGCTACTTTTTGCTAATCCTTACCAGTGGTAGCTAAGCAAACCTAGGCAAAATCAACCAGTCTCAACACAATCATCTCTAAAATCAACCAGTCTCAACACAGTCATCTCTAAAATCAACCAGTCTCAACACAGTCATCTCTAAAATCAACCAGTCTCAACACAGTCATCTCTGAAGAAATCTGATCTTACCTCCGAGTTCACGAGACTGGTCAACTTGTCATAAACGTGTTTGAGTGCTTTTTGTTTGGCAACAGATGGTGCTTCGTCTACAGTGGACGATGACAGGAAGTCGGCGTAGAGAGACTCGTGATCCCTGAAGATGAATAGACAGTGGAGGAAGTAAAAGGGGAGAGGAGACGTGAGAGCAGTACTGGAGTGATGTATTGTACAAGGCTAAGTAAGAGATGCTTGAGTATGAAATCCACATAGAGATCCATTAATATCATCACATTATAAAGGTTGACGCAATTTTTAACCGACTCGATTTATTCAGTTGGTATAGTTCTGTTTTCTTGACGCAACAATTGTTTTCAAGTCTCTCTAGCTATTTTGTCGGACGATGGGGAGTTATCTGCAGTCACACAGCATAGTTATTTCACAGAAGCATTTAGGCATATGTGGTACAAAGAATTACAATAATACCACAAAAAAATCAAATTTAAAACTAAAAAACTCTGCAATCTTTCATTCAACTATCACGCTATCCAACTGCTTTAAAGTTTCAACTTTAAAAAGGCATGAATTCAAAAAAGCATCAGCTATCGTGCACACTGTGCAAATTTCCATCGTCTCATTATGGACAAAACATATATTAAAGCTCTTGGCATCATACAAAACATGGTTATCAACAAATCGAAGTAAGAATTACCAACAAAATGGTAATAACTGATTCACAGAAAGAAAGTACATGTATAAAACACCCATGGCGGCTTCCGGGCTGAGCTCCAGCTCGGTATGTATTTGTCAATAAATTATTGAAAAAGAAGACCATGAATTGCTGCGCACGACTTCTTCTTTGGATACAATTTGATTCAGGAAAATGAAAGACAGGAGTGTCTGTCCATTGTTATGAGAAGTTTGTTAAAATTTTGACAGTACTCACTTATGGAAGAACGTCTTGAGCAAAATATCTTCTGCTAACTTTGACAGGCCACCAGAGGGTGTCTGATGACAGAGTATAAGGAAAGGCTCCAAAAGGCAATCTGCTGTCTGGTGTAGGACCTGATGAAAGAAAATGACAAGGTTCCGCAGATATGGTAAAATTCTATGAAAATGGAAACTCAGTATATGATATACAAAGAAGTGTAGGTTACAGATGATGAAGGTCTCTGTGCATCATTAATTAGTAGGAGCATGATCAATGTGAATTATCAAAATCTTCTAAATGGGTGCAGTAGAAATCTCAGTTATCTGCTCCTAGGTGAGTCATGTCTTATGTTTAGTTTTAAAGTCATTTGTTTGAATCTGAGACTGAATGAAAGAAAACTAAGCCAGCAACACCATTGCCAGAAGGAGCTCTCCAATATTGTGAGGAATAAAGAAGTAATCATGCTATGGCGACACTGTTGTCAGAGTCGAGCAGTTCCAAAATGACACATCTTTTTCAGGTAATTACAGAAAACGTATTCTGTATCTTTTTAATTTATTACACATATGACTGCACAGCCGCTGCAATTAAATTTTGGTGACCACATAAACATAACTCTTTAAGTAAATAGAACATGTAGTGCATTGTGGGTAAACAGCACTCTTTTCAAAAGGGGCAGCTGTTAATCAACAACCAGTTATATAAAGAAAAAGCTTGGTTTTTACCTGTTTTTGGTTGGCCTGTAGTCTCTGTTGTTTGGCGTAATGTTCCAACACCAGTCTAGCCAGCCTAGTGGTGACATCTGGTGCTTGTTTCTGACACACTAATGTCATCACCGAGCTGCATACCTGAACCTATAGTGACAAGATACTGAGGTTGTAAGATGAAATGCCGAAGTTGATGTCTTAATACTTAGATGAATACTTTCAGATGAGTATATAATCTGGTGTGTACATTTAAATATCAGAGTAAACACACTCCACATTTAAGTTGAAATTCAGTTTCAAAAACTTTGCACCTTTTGTCAAACTCAGTGAGAGAGGATTATATCCATTCTAATATAACTTAGAGAGGATTATATCCATGCTAATATAACTTGGAGGAGAAACAAAGAGAAAACACTTGTGGTAATGTTGAACAAAAACTAAGACATTATTTATTTTGACAGAATGTCAAGGGAATTCAAATAAATGAGTTTCAAAACACAAGGCTTAACCAAAATGACAGAACTTCAGTATACTAAACTAATAATACCAGCAAACACAATTCACCATACTGCAGCTTTTAACACTGTACAGCAGAAGAGATGATGTAGTTACAAAAGTTTTTGAAACATATTGTATAATTGTGTATATGGACCACAGACCTATTGAACAAATATATACTAAAGTTTCTGAAATCAAAAAACTTGCAGATGATGATACAAAAAGGTGTGTACTGTACCATGTGTTCGTAGGTGGTTGTAAAAATTGATGAGTGATGCTTGAACACAGCCTCCAGACATTCCAACAGGGAATTGTTGCTAGGTAACACGGGGTTATCAACTGCATCCCTCACACAGTTCTGAAGCACCTTCAATATTAATCAAAAAAATGTTGATTTGTGAACAGTATGAAATAGAAACACAAAAATCATTACAATTAGAAATCACTGAAACAGAAGCAAGAACCTTAACAAATTTCCTGCTTCATGTCCTTCTATTGACAGTGTTTTACCAAAAGGAAACAAGTTTCAGATCAAATTGTAATCTGACAAACAAACCCCAACGTCAGTGTATCATTTTTTCAGGAATGTGCAAAACAGTAAAATAACAAGGAAATAAGCCAAATTCGAATACCAACACAAAATATATATCGCGTTTCTTTCATTAACCTTTTTATCAATGAAGAAGTATTTGGAATGCCTCAAATAACCATTGATAACACTTTAAGGCATGTACAAGTCCATAAATGATTATTAGATATGAATAATAATTATGCTATTTTGTCTAATGATTAAAAACACCCACATTATTAAGAACATACCTGACTTAAGCTTGTCTTTACAATAACGGAGTGAGCAGAGGAGGACAAAATGTGAGTGAGCAGACGCCACACCTTCACAAGTTCATCAGCAGACAGAGTAACCCTATAAGGGTAACAACAAACACAAACAGCTGAATCATGGCCCAAGTATAATTAAAGATGAATTCACAAAGAGACCAACATTAAGAACCATATTATCCAATCTGTGACACAGAGATTATAAGTTTTCAGTTGAATCCTGCTTATGTCATTCAAGTGAGACGCCAATAAAACATTAACAGATAACAGAATGAGGGTTGGTTGAAATCAATACAATAGACTTTAGTAAATTTTTAATGAAAGCAGCAGTTGGTAGGTGAGGAACAATACTATCCAGTAGCAGCGTACCTGTTTTTGTTGGAAACAGCATTACAGAGCCAGTCAAGACAGACTTGGTTCTTGTTTGGAACATAATGGTCCGGCTGATTCAGACACTTGGAGATAATCTCGAATCTTTTCTTCCAAGAAACTCTTTTGTCGTTGATTCGCTCAATAAATCCTACAATACCAAAACAAAAATTTGCTCTAAGTCTTTGAAACTGATTGTAAGATTTTCTTTATTTTCATACAGTGGCAATGAAGGAAAGTCATTTTAGTTTCATTACATCGCTATTTTTTGTCTTAGCTGGACATTTGAACAGACATCAAATCATGTACACATAGTGTACCTAATTATTGGACGGACCCTAAATATCAGACACTACTAAAAATCTTACTTGAAGCATAATCTGAGAAATAAATGGCACCAATTTTTGTTCCACTGTAATGCATTCAATGTCCGGCATTGTCTCATTTTTTATAGTGTTGCCTCGTTTTTATTTCACCAAGAGAGGGTGCAATTTAGACCCCAAGGCGGCCTAAAATGGAAAATCGCATAAATCGGTTATAAAAGTTGAAAACAAAATCTTTTCCCACAATGAAGCAACTTAAATGAACTGTCACTGTTTCATTTGTTTTTTAACTCAAGTCAAACTCCGGTCGCGCACATGCATGTGTCATATTAAGAAGGCAAAGAGATACTAAAAACTGCAGTGAGGTCACACGCGCATTAATCGTCTGCACTGATTCATCGAGACAACTTGGTGCTGTCATCAGATGACATTTTATGGATAATTTTTTGCGAACAGAGTTGTGTTCTAGCAGCAAATATATCAAAATACTCAAGCTGCAATTTGGCGACAAGGTGCCCGCGGCCATTATTTGGTTACCGTAGTCAGTGTTCCGTATGTGGAAACATGGTTTCCGATATTTAGGTTCTCCAAGGGCTTGCTAGTTGTCTTTTTAAAGATCAGTCAGAACATTAACGTGGCCTTCGGTGACAAGATATAGTGACAGAACAATTCCTTAGGGGGTAAGTCTTCATTTCAGTAAAGAATTCAGATAATAACAAACTGCCTCCCCATTGTTGTGTTTTTACTCGGACATAAGGCGACATCTGCCCAATAAACAACGATTTTGAACAGCATTTGGCAGCAAGTTTAATGGCTGTGCATACACGAGTCCACAAAAAGACATGCCATAATTACAAAACTGGCGACCAATTTTTCTTTTGGCTTATAACTGTGTAAGCCTGTGACTGTGTGCACAGGCGCTCGAATTTCCCGATGACTCATAACCATATATAGGTTGGACACTAAAACTTTGCTGAGCTGAGGCTAGCAACTTCAACTGTCCCAAATCCAAATAAAATCGGCGTGCAACTCCCTCAGACTGGTATTGCATCAACTTTTGAAGCCTTATCTTTTGTTGATCCCATTAAATTATCCCTGTAAGTAGTAAAATAGCGACGAAATTTTCAAAACAATCTCAAAACTCTGAATTCAAGGATCCAAAATAGTTAACATTCCAGTTGTGCTTTAACTTGTACGCCTGTCAAAGATAAAATTTCGAGTTTGAGTAACCAGTCCCTCTATAAAAGTCAAGAACTGTATCCCCTATGTAAATGACTGAGGTTACTAAACAACTCCTTTCATTTCTGTGTATCAATATGTTTCTCTTTACAGGCTTATGGCTCATTTTATCACTTAACCTAGAATTCCATTGTAAGAACGGGCGTATCTTGTGTTTGATCTTGAAATTATGTGCTCTTCTCTGTTGAAGCACAACCAAAGCTCAGATTTTGGCGGAGATTTCCGATGTTTTACAGGTCATTTAGTCACCATAAGTCAACTATCAGCAATTGCCGGATTTTGCAGTAGGCCGGCGCTTGTTGCCAGCAACCCTTGTACTTCAATTGTAAACATTGTTTTTCATAACCAGAGTATAACAACATTCAAACTGATGCTAAAATATGTGGACGGCAGTCAAATAACATTTATGGGTGCACGAAAACAGGGCTTCGGAATTCCTTCCGGATCGTCCGCCAAAAACCCAGGTGCTGAAAAGTCGTCTGCCATGAATGTCTTATGTCACGAAATAAGGGCCTTGAATTTGTGATTTTGGCGTTTCTTTGAGATTTTTGTTATCAAATCAACACGTACTCGAACTTTCGAAGGCAATTTGAAGAGATCAAATGACAGAAGGTATTTAAAGATTAGTTCGATGCTAGTTTCATGGAGTTCCACGCACATTTGAGGAGAAAATTCAGAGCAAACAGATTTTGAGTGTCCAATCTTTATGTTTTCTTAGTAGTGAGTGACGTCATTTGCGATCAAGGAACAGATAAACTCAAGCGCCTGTGCGCCTGTGACTGTGTGGGCTGAGCGACTATTTTCTGGCTCAGGCTCTAGTTGTCAACTGAAGAATAGCCATGCTTTTTTAAGTGGTCCCAGCAATAATACAAGGTGAGTTTTACAAGAAACGAGAGTGGTGTCAGTGATGATCGAGGAACAGATAAACTCATCATGGGCCTATGTGAAAACATGCGAGACTTACCAACTTTCGTGGAGGCCGCCATTGTGTAACTTTAAATTTGGTTTTCGAAATAAAAGAGCACAATATTGCGCGACCTCTTTCGGCCACATATATCCGTGTCAGTGCGACCGAAAAACCCATTGACAAACGCACCAGTCTGCAGAAGTTAATTGTTATTTACCGGGTAATGATTATAATAACTTTGTTGTAATGTTTGGGTTTATTATTCTTGTTACTCAGCCCCGTCTCTTTATACACTCAGCATCTACATTCCTTTTAAAAGAAGTGGGATAGTGGGTGGCGAGAGCGTCCCCCGTGGCGTCCCCCGTGGTCACCCCCGGCCCTAGTTTGTCCTGTTCCAAAATCTGGGGCCTGGCTATGAAGGACCTTATAGACAGGACTGCATTCCTCCAAATATCTCCAACAACTCTGAATTTAATTCTAAAAAGTCCACACTTTCTGAAAGCAGAAAAACCTGTAGAGTTTGTCATTTTGGTCACCATGCAGTTGTGTTTTGGCCAGTAAAATGTGACAAACTTTAATGTATAATCAAAGCAAAACAACGTTATCAAAACATTACCAAATTTCGTTTGATATGGATGTTCAAGATGGAATCCCAAAGTGCAGTTTGCCGTTTCAGTATGATTATTTCGTTTTCGTTTGACTCATACAAAGTAAATTCGTGGCAGTTGCAGAAACCCTAATATAAGAAAGTTTCATGTGAACCCGATTGTTGAGATAGTTCCGTAGCAAAAATTCGACAGTTTAGTCTTGACTCCTACATCAGTCAATCTTGGAAGGGACGTGGCCGAGCACGTTTATTCTTGCCGCTAAACGCTCTTGTTTGGTGCACTATACCTAACTCACCTTCCACGTCAGATACTATGAGGACCACGCCAAAGAAGGAGTCGGCAAAGCTACTACTTCTCTGGTGTATATTTCAGTTGCCAAGGCAGTGGCGGATTTAGAGGGGGCCAAGAGGGCCATGCCCCCCCCCTAAAATTCTCCCAGATTTAGGCAGTTCGGAGCCTGAGGTGCGAACTAATGTCTGTTGGGCAAAATCCTGGCTAATATGCTGCCCTGACCTCCCCAAACTCAAAATCCTGGATCCGCCCCTGCAAATTAACTAATTTTTTTATAGTTTATATACCATTTTCCGTGTATTTCAGTGCGATCGACATGGACCCCAGTTTGTTTTGCAATACGCAGACGTTAGAAGTAGTACCAAAGTTGTCTTTGGTTGTAGAGAACAAAATTTTTGAGTTTTGGCCGGCACCAAACTTAATGCAACTGTGACCTCTGTCGTCACCAGGTTTTAGTTCAGTACAGATTGGAGAATTTTCAACCAAGCTCCGCACCAGGTGAACAAGAATTAAAAGGAATTGTTACTGTGCTTTCTATATTAGAAAATAAATTCGACTGTAGAAACGAGAACTGATTGTTTAACAAACCGAAAAGTGTAACTTAAAATGTCATCTGTGCAGAATCCAAAAAATCTCAACATGCCGTTTCTCCGCCAGTGTCCAACTTGTTCTGACCGTACAGTGTGCATTATTTAATATCTTGAACTATGGTTTTTTCGTTAGCTATTATTTAAATAAAATTTGTAATGCACTCGTCCAGAAAACTCAGTGCATCGCAGCTAATTCATGTGAAAAGCCGCTAAAGCCGTCGTAACTGTAAATTCTCGACCGTATCGGAAACGCTTGAAGCATTAGCGTTACGCAAGACCCTAGAAAAACTCCAAATTTGACGAAATTCTGAACATCATCCGTCAAAAATAGCCAATCCGTCGGATTCATATAAAACGTTGAAATACGACGAATTGTTTTCCAAAACTTTGTTAGGAATTGTTTTCAAATAATCCATTTTTTGTGTTATCAAAAATGGTGTTTTCTAAATCATAAGTTGCACGACGCGAAAACCGAAAATTATAACTCAGAAAACTGTAACAAATATTTTGAGATTTCACTTTGAACATTAACATCAAACTGATGGAAATTTAGCTGTGTTACTAATTCCCTTGTTCGCTATGAATGTATCTTACTTTTTGCTAAATTTTACTGAAAAGAAATTGTCACGTGATCCAATAAATGACATGTTGACAAGTAGACAAAATTCTTCATGCTTTATAGCTTTTTTCCAAAAATATTTACTTTTACGTACTTAAAAATTATAGTTTTATAGATACTAGGCCAGATATACAAACTATTAGATGAGGCCCTCTCTGCAACAAGCTTTCACAGTGTAATATATGAATGTTTCGAAATTTTTGTCAGGTTGTCAGATTTGCATAGTATTGTGCGCAACGTGGCTGTTCGGTCAGTTATGCTCAGGTGTTTCGTGCAATGGCGATTTGATTCATCCCTGTGCGTGTTTGATGCAGCGTGAGAGATCAGATCACTCTTATGACGCCACTCGTTCTTTGATTTCACTGGAAACGATTTTAATTTGTGCGAAAGGGTCAAACTGAGACCAATTTTGCAACAGTGTGCGTGGCCTAAATCAAAAGTAATTTTATGGACACTCCGACAACGCGAGTCAGAACTTTCAACTGAAGCTGCACTTCGCCCTGCCAATGCTCCCTAAAATGAAATTTTAATTAGGTCTTTTACTCTCACAAAATCGACCTCGCAATACTTCTTGCCGTGATACGATGACGTCTCCGTTACCAAAATGAACATAGAAATCATAAACGACTCAAGAAAACGGTTCAAGGTTTAATCGGGTGGCCAACCCTAAAACTGAAAATTCGAAAATGGCGCATGTACACATTGCCTGTGATTTGAGTAGGTAATAGAAATGAAATCTGATCACCATGAGAAAAATCATGAAATCGATTTTACGAGAGTAAATGACCCATTTCGATTTTTTCCGTTTAACTCGAATTGTACCAGTTGTATTATTATAAACCCGAATCACATACAACACTGCAGTCAATATATTTCTGCACACCAAATGCAGGTTGTAAATTTGACATTCTCACAATCTGCCAGCACTGCTGATTTAGAAGGTAAGAAAAACTTCTATTACTTTAGTCTGTCATGCCTTAAAAGCCTGTTAAATTGCAACAATGGGTTATCATTTATTTTCTTTTTGTGTTGAACTAATGTCATAAGAGATACAACATGTGAAATTGCAACAAGGATTATCTTTTATTTTCTTTGTGTTTAACAAATGTAATAAGAGATACAACAGGGCACATTACGAAGAACCCTACCCGTGGCAAGTTCAATTCAAGACTTGTAGTTTTGTTATGCTGCCAATACATCCCCCTTCTCAACTCCTAAACAACAAGGCAAGTAACAAAAGATCAAACCCACAAATGATCAGATTTGTTACTTCCACATTCAGATGTGACAATGAAACAAAATATTGTATCAAAATCACTAGCTTAAAGTATTGTTTTGCATTTGAATATTATGGAAATATTTCTCAACAATGAAACCATACACTAAAAGATGGTCTTGACAGTACTTGAACACTTTTCCCAAGCTTTACAACAATGATACATGGTATTAACTAAAGCCAATGAATTGCGAATAAAACTTGCACAGATAGAACAATACTTCCACCACAAAGACTGACCAACGCAATTTCAGCATGGTTTCAATCAACAACATATTTCATAGACAATAATTCTGGATAAAATTAATAAATAAATTCAGGCCATTCCTAACAACAAGACCATGAATATTCTGGCTGCTTGTTTCCCAAAGAAATCGTTTCTTAAATGGACCAGAATTTCTTGCCCAACACAGGATGTAATAAGCAACTATCCAAATACTGTCGTTTTCTACAGAAGCTGGAAAATATATTCTCTATAAAGCTGGTGTTCAGAAGAATATACAAGGAAACTGAACAAATGAAAGTTACATCATAACTATACAAAACCATACTATCAGCTGCAGCAAAAAACAAAAGAATGGATTTGTCAATCATTTGTTTCGAAGTTTTACTTAAAAAAATTTAAAACCAACTAACACCAGTCATCAATTTACTTCAATCTCCTCAGAAAATTTCAACTTCATTATCCTCTTACCCACTGTTTGTGATTTTGAAGCGGCACTGCAAATATTTTTGTAGACAAACTGTTGAATTCAACTAGCCCAGTTGTAAACTGAACCTCTTCAGTCACTCCCAAGGTCATGACCTTCAACATCGAACAATGTTTACTCCTCTGCCACTGTCGAGAATCTTAACAACACTTCATATGACTGCTGTTTCAAGGAAATCGTTCTAAGAGCATTTAAATTTTTCCGACAATCGCTTAGGAAAAATCATTAGCATTAAAAACATATGCCTCTGGCAGGCACATTACCCCCTCTATAAACAATATTCAGCAACACTTTCAGACTGCGCAGGCCAAAACCACTCCCCGGCAATTATTCCATATGCCTGGGAAAATGTCCACAATTCCGGATGATCCCCAAGACAAAAATGCCATTATTCTCCACAAACTGAATGTCATGTAATAGAACAAGATGTTGGGAAACAAACAGCCTAAGTAAGCTTTTCTCTGAAACCTTTTTCAACTTGTACAAGTATAAATACAATGTAAAACCTAGGGTTATGCTTCACAGCCTCAAAAGGATTAACAAATCAAGAGAGGGTTAGATATTTCTCATCTACTTTTTCTAGACATTCCTCCAGGACCACAAACAAGAGGAAGACACACTTCAATTGCCGGAATGTATAGTGTATCCGGACTTCTAAATCATTTCAGCTCGGGATACTATAAAAATGGCGAGATGTTGAAGAACAAAGGTCAAGGTCAAGCCAAACACCTTGAATTTATTTCCAATCCATTAATGCTATGGTCAAAAGGCGATATCATGTAGCCACATACCCATGTCCAGCAGGTTTACCTACAGTGACTCAAATCTTAGTGGCCAGAGGATCTACAAGTCACAGCTGATTAGACACAGAATGTACAAGTCACAGCTGATTGGACACAGAATGCACGAGTCAGAGCTGATTTGCCAAAGTATGACAACTGATAGGTCAAAGTACTTATGAGTCATAGCTGGTGGTCAGGATATGTACACGTCACAGCTGATTGGCCAGAGTATTAACGAGTCAAGCCAATGGCTAGATTTCCCCTTTCAAGACTAACAAAACCACGGCAATTAAAAACAAGAGCAATAAAGAATGCTGATACGTACTCACAATGGGTGTATTCCAAATGGTAAGCCACAAGGGGTCGCCATTACTTTTGATTTGGTTGACTGAGAAGACAATGCCTTTCGAATTCCCAAAAACCAAACTGAGATCGCAAATATGGCATACTATGGTAGTGAGAAAAAACAGTGAGTGGCTCACAAACACACGCCATGAACCTGAGAACTTGACCGAGAAGAAAACAATCTCCGTTTAAGAAAACTCTGTCTTGTCATTCTATTCTTCCAAATAATCAGGTAAATATCTGATTCCATGAAATTGCCTTTATCGAATTATACATCAAATAAAATATATGCAGAGCACTTGCTCATCTGAAAGGAAAGGTGCATGAGCCTTCTGACATTCCTTCTATTTTCCTTCACAAGATAAGTGAAAAGACTCTCTTTAATAAGAACTACCACACATTCATAAACGTATGCTTCATAAAATCCCTTAGCAAATGCCATTAATGTCAACATTCAGTACATTTTTATTCACTGAATTCTTTCATATCACATTAGGATAATTTAATAAGTTACAAATTTAAAACCTATTCATTTTCGTATATAACATAATGTTCCAAAGAAAGAGATTCCACTGCAATCTCGTTTTTGCATGCATAAAATTCAGTGACAGAGTTCCACATTAATTTCTTCATTAGACGAGCTTGTTTCACAAACAGCTGACATCATGTAGTTGTAAAGCTTTCTCTGTTGACTAAAATGGGTTGCAACTCAGCCCATGGGTCCTCTGTCATGCTTGGGTGGTAATACATTCTCACATCATCAACTCCACAGCTACTGTCATTGCTTCGTCGAGAAAACTGGAAATCGGAAAAAGACTGTAGCATAAAGATGAACGAGACTACATCCCATTAACACTTGTAAGGGTAAACAAATACAGAAAAATTGAGTCAAATACTGGAATTTGCTTACATGAGTTAGCGACCTTGCTTCCATGTCTGAAGGACTCGGCTTGGCTAGTGGTGTTTTTATCGTTCTGTTCAATAGATGGTATTTTAACCAGACGACAGATGGAACCTTAACCCACCTTGTTTATTCAGAGAGGCTCTCGACGCGTTCGTGGAGAGCTTTAAATAAGCAAATTCCAATATTTGACTCAATTTTTCTGTATTTTGTTACCTCAACTGAATATCTCAAAACGCTCATGCTTTTACTTGTAAGGATACTTAAGGTCAGCTAAGCATAGTAGTTCTTCACTTATTTAGCCCAACATTATGGCCAACAAGTGAAATTCTATTTTGTTAAATTTCTCCACAAAAGTAAATACTAAGAACATTTAGCATGGGCTGTGGCATGTAGATGTCATAAAATAACATTTTCTAAAATTCCCATTATTTGCAAAAACAGTAATCGGCCTTTAATAGATTGATTTTGGCAATTATTTTGGGGCAAAATATACTAATATTGGAACATTAAAAAGTGATATTTTATGCATACAGTAGTTATCAAAGTTTTTCAGATTTACCTGTGTTCTGCCTCCCCTGTTGCCTCCATCACCAGGATGCCTAAATCCGAAATTACTTTTGAAGGTTGGACTTGCGCCTAAACTGTTCCTAGACGGGTGTCTACTCCTAGGATCTGAATGTGGTCTTGGGTGCCTCTGCATATTTCCATATTGTTGAGGAGAGGGTGATCGATGATAGTTGGGTGAGCGATAGTTCGGGGATCTGTATTCCATACGTGGCGTGGAGGAAAAGTGTGGCACAAACTGTTGGTGAAATCTTGGGCTGTAAAACAAAATTTATGTGAGATATGTGGCTGGTATAGTATCCTCGCATGAAAAAGCAAAGTAAAATAAAAGAGGTATTGGTTCATGGTCCAGAGTTCAACAGACATCCTGTACACAGTGCCACTCATTCAAACTATTTTTTAAAGAAATACTGAGCCCTAAATGTGTTCTGCAATCAAATAGCCTACGACTTATTTCTGCTCGGATCCTAACCACAACCTTAAGACTGCAGTCAATAAACTATCACTTTTACTTCTCCCATAAAATACTGGCCCCAAAACAAAGCAATAGCTTCCTTATAACAGAATTAAGGACTCAGAGAATGAAAAGATCAAAACTCACTAGGTTCACTAGGTTGTGCTAGTGAAACAAAAATCCAAGCTAGTCTGGTCAGCCTCTGGGAGTTCTACAACACTATTTTGTTGGGAGAGGACAAGGGCATATGTTGGACCCAGTCAATGGGGGAGGATCTTTTATTCCTAAATAAATGTGACCATCATTTTGAAAGTTTTCAAGTCCATAGTTTGAAAAACTGCTTAGAACAAAGTTAGAGTTCAACCCAGTGCAAGAATTTACAAGATTTTTTAAATAAGCTAAAACAATTGTCCAAGGCATCAATGTTACATTTTATACCAACACAGTGTTTCTGACTCTGAAGTCACTTCAGTTCTTGAACTACGATGAATCTATGCAGATTCAGAATCACAAGCTCAGAAATCATTCCAAAACAACTCTTTAGAGCATTGGCAGACCAAATAAAAAATTATGAAAAAATTGTTTAGTATTCAGGGGCGAATCCAGGATTTTGAGTTAGGTGGCAGAGTTTTAACCAGGATTTTGCCCATCAGACATTCGCATCCCTGAACTGCCAAATGGAATCTGGGAGAATTTTAGGGGGCCCCCTTGCCCCCTCTAAATCCACCACTGGTATTAGGCCATGTGGGTGCAGAAAGAATCTTTGTGAATAAGGATTTTTCTCGCTCTAATTAGACATGTTCTCAGATCACAATTGCTGTTTCTTTTACCACACTTGGCTTACATTTATGGAAAAATCTCAGATTTTGTGCACACACTTCTCTCAAAACCCAGAAAAATACTGCATTGCCCCCTAAATTTGCTTACATTTTAAATTAACCACTTGTTGACAAAGAACTGTAGAGCACAGTTTGAAACGTTCGAATTTCTATATTCTCGGTCTCTGAGTAAGTTGATTTTACATATAAACACACCTTCACCGAGACCCTGAAAAACATTGTTTCAATAAAATTGGAAGCCAATCAGTATTGATGAACTTAAGAACAACAATTTCCAAAACTAGCCTGGTATTTAACCGGATTGCCCGAATGATATCCATTCTCCTAAGTTGATGATGTTAATTATTAATAAGCCAATGAAACAGAGTTGCATTCTTCTGATGTAAGAATTTCGCAAGTAAAACTAGTGCGATCATGTCCTTATCTTGTGTTACAAAGTGATATCTCGCGAAGTCTTGCATGATCTAGCGAGTTTCTCACACCTAAAGAAAGCATGCCTGGTTCTCATTATGCACCAATCAGTGTTAAGTGTCATTGGCTAAAACTAAAGTCAAGAGAATGATAAGTGTCTGACCTTGCTGACATCACAGTCATGGGAGTCAAAGTAAATAGGTCAAATGAAGATTCATAAAGACAAATCCATTTTAACACTTTTGTACAATTAACATGTATGGTTCTCAATTCACTTCGATTGAGACGAGTCAGACAAACTCACTGGCTGCTCAGACAAAACGCAGACAAAACATAGTCAACTCAGTCGACAAAAGAAAGTAAGACTAAGACTAAGAGTAAGAAAGAGAAAGATTCAGAAAGCCAGTGTCGAAAGATTCGAGATAATTTTATTACCTGTTGTGATGGTTCCATGGTCTATGTTGCGGGCTCATGCCGCCCCTAAAGTTTGGACTAAAAGGTGGGCCTCGGGCACGAAAATCGGGGTTAAACATCTTCAAAATCAAAATTAAACTGGAAAACTAACCAATTTGGAAATCAAAATCGGCACAGCCGGAAGCTAAATTTAACTTCCGGAATACCAGAACGTCATGCAATATATTCTATGACTTACTATAATCATATACAGTAACAAGACAATACATGCAGCTTTTATTCAACATTTTCAAATTTGGATGACTATTATCATCACATGTTATAAGATGGTGTAATTTTCTTTGTAGTCTGTGTTTGTGAAGTGGAGTAATTTTCATTCTGCTTTACACTACAAAACCGACCGTAGAGTCTTTGATACAGCGCCGTCTATGGCCAATAGATTTGTGTGAACCAGTCCTTTTCATCTTTGGTTGTACGCTCGTATTTTTTGCGCTCGTACTTTTACACAGAGTAGAGTACAAGCGTGAAACGCCCACAAGTTCAATTCAGTGATTGCCTCCACTGAGAAGGGCATACTACATGTACGTAAATGGTATGCTGTGAAGTGTTCAGAATGTAAAATCTCAAGTACGAAATATAAATGCATTAAGAAATTGCATCGAAGACCAGTTGCTGTTTTTTCGTGCTGTCGTAGCCATCCCAGGCATTTGAAAATGATCTGTTTTAGTAAATATTGAGGTGCCAAAATGTATATCTAACAGGTTGCCTGACAATGCTTTATTTTGTTTGTTGAAAGTGCCATGTATGTATTTATGACATGTTTCATTCTTTTACGGCATTTAGCAGTGTGTGCTGGTATATTATATTGTAAAATTCAAGGTTTCAAAACGGTTTTCAGGTGGTAATGTAGTGGTAAATAACTCATTCTCAAATTACTCAAGACATTTTAATAACAACTATATGTATCAAAAAACAATATCAAAACAGTATTAATTGAAATGGCTAGTGGTTTCGCGAACTGGTATTTAAATCTAACGACATCTTGCTAAAACTTCGAGCGTAAAGTTGTGCGCGAAAAATACGAGCGTAAAATTAGGAGCGTACTTTTGCAGACCTCACGTGCCTACAAACCAATTTCTCGTTTGACCCAACGATTATGGTCGTAAAACACGACCCGAAGTTTCGATCCCAATTCCGAGGGTAATTAAGAGCGACACTTTCTCTCAACGGCTCACGATGTTATCTAGGAGACCAATATCCAATTTAAAGATGTGTACATTGGACTGACTGACCACGGAAGTACAAGAAGGGCCAGTTAACGACGATATTACGGAGACGACCTTTAGACCATTACGAAATGTTGTAAGGAAAGCCTCAAAGAAAACCAACTAAGGGATATAATATGCTGAAAGTGATTTAGCATTGCTCAAAATACCTCCGTAGATACCCATCGGTCTTTGTGGCGCGGAAGTGTCCTGAAATCCATGATAGGCTTTTAGGCCTACTAACTATGTTCATTTTGATAGTATATTATTATGTAACGGTATTATTACTCTGCTGACACGTTTCTGGTCTGTTTCTGATAACTTATTTTGGCTTTCAATTGAATGAGTAATTCAGTGGCCCTTCCAGTCAATCAATCACATGTGTTTTGATTATCTCTATAGTAAACAGAATGACATAGTGGTCATTCACAGAGTGGCCAGAGGCAGATGACCATTACCATATATGGCAAAAACAATAGTGAATTTCTTCTTATTGTTCCTTCAGTTCTAAGAGTTGTTTACTTTTAATTCCTGTATTATCTTGAATCACGACGTTTAGTGCATTTTGCCCACACATATCCATCTGCATATAAACTATGACATAAGAAAAATAAAACCAGTACACTGTTAGCCTACAACACATGTTGTCTCTGTTCGAATCTCTGATTCCTGTGCAATCTCGTCGTTGGCCAAATGGGTGAACGTTATGCACGTGAATTACGTGCGTAAGTCAGTTTTTTAGTGGCGTAAACTTGACGCCATAAAGTAATTATTACTGGAGTAAAGTAAATTTTTATGGCGCAAAGTAAT
The DNA here is from genome assembly GCA_002633005.1 of Phoronis australis. NCBI lineage: Eukaryota > Metazoa > Phoronida > Phoronidae > Phoronis > Phoronis australis. The sequence goes on along the minus strand of NMRA01000037.1, from coordinate 142,190 downwards.
TATTTGCGATATAAATTAAATTTTTACGCCGTTCGTAAATAATTACTTTGCGTCACTAATAAGAATTAACTTACGGACGTAATTTGCGTGCATAACGTTCACCCATTTGTCCGACGATATATGTATACTCAGCGTCCCAATCACGCAACAGCGCTGCATCAGCCATTCCAGTTTTCTTCTACATTTCCGTAGTCCTAAAACATTCTTTTTCAAAATCCACGCAGGTGTTACCAAAAAATCCGGTACCTGGTATTGAAAACAAACCTGAAAAAGTGACGTATAATGTAAAGACCTAACTCTTTTCCAGTTTTCTAGGTCAACGTGGAAAATCCTCGCGCAGATGACGTCGTGAATGGGACAACAGGAACTCACACAATACACAATTTCAAGTTGGTCGGCAGGATTTCACTCTGCCCACGACAATTTCATGATTCGTTAGGATGTTCGGTTTGTGTAGGCATGTTGGGCCGCCAGTCTTGTAAAAATGCCACAAATAAATTAAATAAAGATGAAATGGACAATGTCATTTAACCACGTCCATCCTCGCAATAATATGTGCCTCTTGTCTCATGCTCAACGGGCGGTGTGATAATTAGCCCCCAATTGACGTCGGGGCCTGAAAGTTGACATGCGACAGTCCATTGAAATTCCACTGCCGGTTTTCAATAGGATAAATTTTGGAAATTTTCATATACTTTCTTCGTTTTCAGCTCTGTCATACGTAGATCCCGGGCGTGAATCTGTCTACACCGGCCATTGGTGCTGAACCTGAGCTCAGTAGTCAGCTTGCAAACTTCTAAATTCGTGGAAACTGTTTTACGTGGCAATAAACGAAAATCAAATTAGGCGTTTTACTTTCATAAAAACGGTCTCATAATATTCCCTGATGGTATTCCATTTCCAACCCCATTCACATGCGCCATTTTCGAAATTGTAATTCTAGAGTTGGCCAACCCCAAGAAACTCAGAAACGTTTTCGTGAGTCGCTGTTGGTATCATGAGGGCCGATTTTATAAAAGTAATTCGATTGGATGATTTCATTTTAGCCAACATGGCGAAGTGCAGGTGTAATACAAACGATACTATCTTAATCTTTACGCTTAGAAATGCTGACAGATTAAAAACCAATTTATTTCCAAGCAGGTATTGTTTTCCAGGATCGGCATGCCTGTGTGAGGGAATGAGCGCGTTAACGTGATACATCTTTTCCAATACGATTTTCACCGCGTTAATGAATAAGATGACCAGCACATGCGTTAGGAATCCTGTTTATCATGTAGCACTATGGAATTTTGAAAGCCTCCTTTGATTATATACTATTACGTAACTATGACATAGCATTAGTAACACTTGAGGCCAACTCTGTTTTTCTTTACCCCTCTGCAATATTTACATTCCCTGACTCCATCTCCGTCTGCCGCAGCTCTTGGCGCTGATGGAAAGGCTATCTGCCCTCACGTCTAATTAGACTCAATTTAGCAGTTAATTGTCGAAAAGTTTATAAGAGATCAGCGGACTTCTGAGAAATTCCTCCTAAGTGGTGTAATGTGTACTTAGGCAAGCAGTTAACCCCCACAATCCTCACAATAAAATGACGAGAATAACAGTGAATTGAGGTATGGGTCACCTAATATTGATCAGGGGTGGGGAAGGGGGGTGGTGGTAACATCTTGGAAATTTATTATCATATGCCTCCCAAGAGAACAGTCAAGTGCAGACACACTTACGTATTCAAACCGGCCATAACTGACTGACATCTGTGACCATTGAAATCAGTGACTGAGACTCAGCGAATAAGAGACAGAAAGAATATTTTGTCCAGTCATTTTTTAGTTTTCTTGTAAAGAATATGTTTTGTAATGTCTTGTCTTGGAAAGAAAACATATCCAGCATTAGTGAACGACTTGCGGTTTTCTAAGCAAACAATTTTTTTTAAATTCTTTTTAGTTATTGTTTAAACGTTTTCATTATTTCTGAAGTCCACAGTGCACACCGAAATTAACAGAACATCAACCGATACGCCATGATTCATTTACTAACACAATATTTTGGAAATTGCTCCAACGGGTACCATTCAAGTGTTTCATATGTGCCTATGCACCTGTAGTTCCGAATATAGGTGCAGCTTCAGGTATAGGCGAATGGGCCCAAATACTCACACAACGGGAATTTTGGATTTCGTTCTAGAATAAATTTCCTTCCTCGAGAACTGCAGATGATTTTACTCTTTGAAAGGAGAGGCAAAGTAAGCAAATGCTTGGCAGCAGGTATCAGAACTTTCAATGAAGACAACAGCTTCACTGAGTTAATCAGGAAAAAGACGTGTAGGTAAAAATAGAACAACGGGGTGTGATAAAAGAAACGCTGTGTGAGTAAATGAAATTTTACAAGAAGAGAACGATGAGAACGCCCGTGCGGTCTGTGACGGATGAAGTAGGCTGCTGCAGACGGTGATGCATTGTATCACACATGAGCAACGCCTGCCTTCTCCCAGAGAATGAAAAATCAAGTTAAAAAAGAACAGTAAAATAGAAATTAATATAGCTCGTGAAGAAAACCTTCATGAGAAAATAACACACGATGCGAGGGAAGTGAAGGTTGTCTACCCCTGAGTTCGAGAACCCGCGCAAACGGCCATTCCCTGTTTTTCTGCTATGTCTCAAATAAAACTCAATGTTTTGTTTCCCGACTATCGCAATTTTTAGTAGTTTTTGTTGAATAGGCTACATGCCAATGTTTTGTCAACTTTGTAATGGCGGAGTAAGGTTTAGCCCACATCATGAAAATTTGGTCCACGAGTTTACTGGAGGTGGAGTGTTAGACGCATGCGTGAGGATCAGGCGCAGATTCCCATTTAGGCGCGTTGCACCCGGAGTCTGAATACGCACATATTCTGCGATTCAGATTTTGACCTGTTTTATCCATGTGCTAAAAAACTCACGGAAACAACTGTACAGGCCTACTTTTCTGAACGAGGAAGTTTGCATGAATCGCGTGACGTATCCTTCACAACTGAATCGACGACTCTCAGCACAAGTGTCCCGAAGAACAGTCTGTGCTTTGACTATGCCGGTACCTCACTTGTTGAAGGTAAACTCTGTTTCAGGAATGAATACAGTGCTTGATACAAGTGCTCCTCAGCCAAACAAACTTCGTCTTTTAAGGTTGCAAGTTGAAAACCGGTGACGGCATGCCAAACTGCCTGGGGGACTGGGATGGGAGATAATTCACTCGCGTAATTGACTGTACCCCGGGAGCGGGGACTTGTACTAAAATCTGGCGAGCATCGCGGTCAGTTATATATTAGATTTTGCTTTTGTTGCTCGGATTCTTTTTTGCTGCTTTTCTCTATTGTACATTAGTCATTAAGCCTAACACCCTGAGATAAATTACGTGCCTACGTGGTTTATTGGGCGAATGATCTGGACAGTTCGTTCGTCTTGGCGATAAAGCTTGGATTATTCATAATTTAATTTAACTATGACAACAAAATTCAATTCCTTTCAACAAACAGCCCTTCCTACAGGCGCCAGTAACATTCCCAGTTGGCTGGTCACAGTCCATGTGACAATAATTTGACTTCAATCATTCAACACCAAACTGATTAATGAACCCATGTCAGCCACAAGTAACCCTAATAAAATGTCTTCATTGTGTAACTGAATCAACCCTCTCCGCAGGTCTTCCTCAGGCCATTTCATGCCTTTGCAGCTCCCTGACTGTGTCCCTTTGTATATTGTAAATACACTACACTTCCTTTGACTCAAAGTTAAACAACATTGCATAATATGCCCAGCTTCAGGGAAGGCCATAAAACACCAGAGTATCAGTAGACATTGTGTGGATTGCAGAGATGTCACACAATGCATTACAAATACAAAGGACAGTAACCTATTTATTGAGATTCTGTACCTGGTTATTAAGTCCCTAACAATAATGTTGATGGATAAATTTGGAGGAGGCATTACATTGGCAGAAATCTAGTTAGTAAGTAGGATGACCTGTATATGTAATGCCCGGGTGATTTATGAGAGGGTCTGTGCTACTATCTATTGTTGTGTTTGATTCAATTCATTTGATACTGAATGGTTTCCACTATCCCTCATGCTATCTTCTTATCTGTGGTGTAGTAGTGAAATTTGCCAGATGCTCTCATTATTATAAATTACTTTAGATTATAACCTTCATCATAAGTTCTCCTTCATAATGTTTGGACAGGGTTTTAGAAAGGTTTTGTAAGTCACTTGAGCGAAAAGTTTTAAAGCAGCTGCTTGTTAACTAGCGCATGTGCTAATGCTTTATTGTTCAGGGCCCTTGTTCATCTGAGGAGAAAGCTGCCAGTGACTTCTGAGAGATTTTTTTCAGGTGAGGGTGAAATTCTACCTCCGATCACCATCAATAGCACCCCACCCTGTTGCAATCTCTTGTAGGCTCTGCCTCAAGTAGCCAAAACTAACATTTTGTGCTTTTTCAAATTGTCACCTGTGTGGGTTACAAGTGATTCGAACCTTGAGTAGAAATTTTTACTCACTTGAGCGGAATTTGGGCCTTGTGGGGGTAATTTCGCGTGATTTTTTAATATTTTTCTGAAGAGAAGACTGGGCTGATATTCAGCCCCAAAATGGAGGGATTGAGGGCCATGTTGTTTCTACCTTGACCTTTTTACCTTCAACAATGGTTTACTCTGGACACGGAATTTACGCTACTTCAATTTAAAATTCAATACAGCAGAAAAAAATTCTCTGCCAAACTTTTATACAAAAAGGGTTTTCAGGAACAGCACATTCATAATAAAGAACATTTTGTGCCCCAGAACAGTTGTCATGAAAATAGGCGCATTTGACTCAAAACAAGACTGAAAAATGGATGATGAAAATCCTGGCACAGTTTTGTTGGAATTTGAATATTTGTAATGAAATCTGTGGGATTGTGGAATAAATAAATAAATATGGAGGGGATCAATTTCACTGTTACCTACTTGAGTTTATAATTTGACTTCAAAGTACTAGAAAACGTGTGAGTCAATAAAGCCTTTGTTGTGAATGATGCCTAACTGCTGCCTAGTGTTCTATTATTTCTCATAATTCACAAAAACTAAATAACTTGAATTTAATACTCTTGACTGTAAAACAATTTTCATGTAAAGTAGAAAATATTTAGTTGCAAGGTACATACACCATCACCTTATCAACATTTTTTCCATCAGACATAGATCTTGATGGTGGGCATGGTTTTAATTTGCTAGTGATTTTTATTCATTTTTGTGTTTAGAAAAGGAGTGTACTGGCCTCATATGACAGTGCCCCAACTCCCTTTATAAGTGCAATCTCCTTCCTATCACAGCATTGGTTGTCAAGTCTTACAAAGGCAGGGAAACCACTTCACAAGATAAATTGCCTGCCTGGCTCTGATAACATGGCTCACTGCAGTGGTCCCTTTGGTGAAATTTGATAGAGCTTCTCAAATGTCCTGCCCAGTGCCATATGGTCTGAGCCTACTGGTGTTGTAAGAGTTGCATAACTTCACTCAATCTTGCAGGAAAGCCATCAATTTCCAGTCAGCTGGACACTCATCCAGGCAGGAGTTCTTCAGTTCATGAGCTGTCTATGTGGTTGATGGTGTTTGCCACAGAGTTTGTAGCAGAACTAGGAGTTTACTGGTAAAGATTTTTTTTTTAAATTATGGCAATGATATGGCACAAGTGGAACTGTATCTTCTTGAAATTCTTAGTAAAATTATGTTTAAAGCGATATACTTCAGGTTCACATAGCATTTATCTACTTTCATTGCACAACGGTCATCAGTTGACCGTTGGTTATTTATAACCATTTGCAACACTGTTTATAGGCACCGTAAATATCTACTTTTTACTTTTTATGGAAGAAATAAATGTTTTTAGAGTAGACAGTGTTGTTTTTGGGTAAAGTTGAAGCAAGTGTTTACTTTACCTGGGAGTAACAGAATAGCAAATAAAACAGAGCCGTTGTCGATGACTGATGTAAAATGTGAACTACGGTAAATGTTCTCCAATTTGGGACAGTCTCTAGAAATTGAGACATGGAAACTCCTGCAAAAATTGAATTTCCTCGACTTTGATATTTTTGTACAAGGGCAATTTTTGCATACACCTTAATTCTCTAATTTCAGACAAATTGTTTTCATGTACAGTGTGAGTAATTTACTGTCTTTCCAGTGATTCTTGAATTTGTGATGACCAGTGTTGCCTATTTTTAGAATTTGAGATGAGCAAAATAATTAAATTTTGCTGTACAAAATTGGAAAGTTTTCACAGTAACATGTTCAAAAGAGAGGACTACGTACAAAGAATAAATGAACATGCAAGGCTTATCAAACACCAATTTGGTAATCTAGGCAATGTTGGGGTTCACAGCTTTGGTATGAAAACTGAGTTATGGCATTGATATAGGTAACAATATTTTGTTTCTGACCTAAAGTGTTTTTTGGAAGTTGTTTACTCTCTGACGACACTTCTGAGATTGCAAAAAGAGTGACTGAATGATTAGCCAACAATGAACAATTTATTTTGAATTGGTGAGAATACTCGATGAACAGGTAAGTTAGGTATGTGAGCCAGGCATCAGGAAACAGCAATTACTCGGCCGATGAAGGAATTCCATTAGGTTATTAGGTTCTTTATCTCCTGTCTCTCTCCTGTTGAACGCATTACCCATGTACTGGTTTCTCTTCAGTGGTTATCATCGTAATCTTCAAATCCAGTTTTGGGTCCTGACACTTAAGGCCTTTTCATATTGACTTAACTCCGGTCTGAGCTCCGGAGCGTTGACGTAAACAGCGCAGTTAACTGGACTGTACATACTGGCTTTGGTAGTTAATGAACTTCGAAGTAAGCTGCTGGTGTCGCTGTCGTCATCGAAGTTATCGCAAGGTAGCGTTGCACGCTAAGATTTTTTTAATGTTTCAATTTGGAAACATTTACATTTGCTAAGTGACATTGAACTTATTTTTAAATCGATTTGGTGTTATTAGAGCAAAATATAAGCAGCTGTTAGTGACGGCACTACCTTGTAACTGTTGACGATATCAGTGGCACCTGGCGATAACTTCGATTGGACCAAAGTTAAGCGTTTATACTGCACCGCAGCGTCGACGCTGCGCTATTAAATCCACCTATTAACTGCGATGTTAACTGGAGCTGTTAACTGCGATCCAGGACCAGAGTTAAGCGTTCATACTGACCGCAACTCCCCAAACCATCGACGCGTCAACGTTAGTATGAAAGGCCCTTTAAAATGATTTCACGAGTGGCCTATTCTTCTGCCATAGTTGCTCCACATGTAAACGGCATGTAAGCAACTAGATTTGTCTAAGGGCAACAGCCAACTCTGTATCACCCCCATAAGGTTGCCATTGTTTTATCAACTGTCTGTTCCATCTTTCTTCCAACCTATTCGATTACCCTGCTACCCTAATTATTTCATTTTATTTGTGTTATCATCATTCTATTTCTTTTTAATTTATCTTAATTAGAAGTTATAGTTCTTTCTTCATTTCCTATTGTATATGGCTAAGTCATAGTGCCATTAGTAACATTTTAAAATTTAAAAGCTGTAATAATGATTATCAGAATATCTAAGGCTTATCCAAATTTCCCAGTCCAGCTCTGAAGTCAGTGCTGCAGAAGATGTTATGCTGGGTACATGTTTGTTTCTCAAAACACCATTTTAACCCTTGTCGCAATCCTAAATCTTAACCATCAGAAAATGGTCTCGTAGAGGTTTTGCCAATGCCCATTTATTGTGCTCATGTATTTCACCTGTTTTGAAGGATGTGAACAATTGAAGATTCTTTGAAAAATGATTTAGACCAGGTGGAATCGTGGTGGAATTTTGTATCTGAACTTTAAAACAAATTCTACTTTGCCACACTGGGAGCTGACCAAGGATGTCCAAGGTGAGATAAATAAGAACAAAGTGGTTTATTAAGCCAAAGTAACTTGTCCAGTGAGCTCTACTCTGACCTCACTATAATCGTAAAATATTAGAAATGTCAGCTTGCCTTATTTCACTAATCAATTATTGTGAGGACTGTAAATTTAAATTGAAACATTCTGAAGTGGATGTTCCAAGATGATAGTTGGTTTTTTTCGTGTCCAATAATATAACTTGTAAGATCAGAAAATTTTACCTTGTAAATAACGTAATTTATACTTTACAAAGATATGTTATTTTTGTAGCATGACAGCCTGCAGAAAGAAATTGGAATAATACCAGTTTAATGATTAATTTCTGTATGAACTAACAACCTTTTGTGCTGTTCCTTAAAACTTTGCCAGGTTCATAAGAAGGTGTTAACCTAACAATCTGTGTTAATTACTGTTCTTAACGAGACTACTGTTGTTGACTTCCTCAATCATTCATGATTATCCATATATTGTTAAGTAAGATTATGTCATTTTGGGATTGAGCTGATTTAGACAAGCTTATGTCATGGTTAAACCTGTAGTTATTTCACTGGATCAAGTGTGTGTGTGTTACCTGGGAGTAATATTGGGAGTGATATTGGTCCTATGTGTTACCAAGTGAAGTAATAAATGGACCCCAAAAGTATTCAGTAGCGATGTTTCATTTTGGTCACAATATGGGCATCAAGAACATTTTCAATAATAAAGTGAAAACTGTGGACTGGCATGAAGAGAAATTTTCAAAAGAGCAATTAATTAAAAATGTATAAATATCAAACAAGAATAATAATTATATAACAATAATACCAACTTGTATGTAAGAGATGCAAGACAACAAATTATGATAGAAGCGAGAACTAAAATTAAAATTGGCTCAACAAATGCCATTTGACTGATAACATATTGTCTTAGTGACACCAGCAAGCTAATTTATTAATTTAATTAAGTGTCTATGGTATTTTTCCCTGCAACCGGTGTATTGAAAGTCTTAGAATTAGACAACTTTTTAATTCACATAGTTGTATTCATTAGACTACTTAAAAACAGTTGTTTGATCAAACCATTCTATCATATCGAAGGGTTCTTTGTTTATGATCTTTGCTAGACAATTATCCGTCGCCTAGAGATATTTGCCCCATATGAAATTGGAAAACAACTGAAAATTCATGACTTTTTCCATTTCTCTCTGAAGCACAGAGAAGTTGGCTACAGCAATTGCTTTATTTATTTATTACCCACAGTAAAAACCGAGTCCCTATTTGGGACTGTTTCATGCAAGCGGGCACTGATATGTACGGTACATATTTGCAAACATGAACTTAACTCATTAAAGATGCTCTCCTCCAGTTTAACGCATTTTTACAGAAGTGCAATAATATTGGAATATGCATTTAACCAAATTAACCACCAGTACAAACTGGGTATTTTCCGCACCGGACATGGCTGGGTGCTGCTGAACAGTTCTCATGCTATCCAAATTAAAGGTACAGTAAAAATTTTCCAGTTTGGGTAAGTCTCTTGAATTTGGGACATTGAAAGTCAAACAAAACTTGAATTTTTTGATTCAGGAATTTGGGACAAGGGTGACTTTGGCATACACCAAATTTCTCAAATTTCGAACAATGTGTTTTCAGTCTTCAGAGTTTGTAAGTTTGCTGTCTTCCCAATGTTCTTGAATTTGAGAGGCCAATATGGCCTATTTCTAGAATTTGGGACAAGCTCTGTCATTGAGCAAAATATTTAATTTTTCACTTTCACAAATTGGAGAATTTTTACCGTATTTGACTAACGTTATTTGTGAGCAAAATTTTTTTTGAGACTGGTGTTCACAATGACATTTTCATCTTTAAGGAAGTTGCGATGGTTTGAAGTGGAAGTGGAGGTGGGCGCTTAAGCCTAAATATGGGCATTTAATAGTGAAAGTTGTAGGCAAAGCTGAAGAAAGGAATTAAATCAGATGAGCAGTGTACATACCATAATTTCAAATGTACGTTATCGAGAAGTTAGCATCGATTAGTCACACACTGCAAAATTAAAATCATGAGAAACTTATTTGCTGCCAATTGCCAGAGGGACCAACAAATCACCCAGCTTAGACATATTTCAAGTATATTTTGTACTTATATTGAGACTGAAATTGAATTACTTTAGTCTGGAGACGCACCATACATGCAACTTTTACGTAATCATAGTCGAGTTTCCTTATTTGCAATATTATCGTCAAACACAATTTCCTGTCTAGAACCATGTGTGCTATTTTGTGACTTGTCCACACATTCAAAAGTAGCCAAATATTGGCTCTAACATAATTATTGCATCATTGGAGGCTGTAATCCATTCTTCCAGATGTGTTCCTAACACAATAAGCCAGGGTTCAGATTTGATAAGCCTCTCACAACTGTTAACACAAGGTCTAATTGGGTTTAGGAATTATTATTTCACAGCAGCGTCTTCCTTTCATTTTCCAATAAACAGACTTGTTTATATTTAATATCTGTCATGTTCCATATGTCAGTTCTTAACATGTTCTGCTGCTTCAGGTCTAGACTAGCCATGTTGTACCGAAAAGAATAGGAACTATATGCCTGATAAATAAAAATGCCCTGAAGACAAATGAATGTTGACAAAACCAAGCACCGTTTGGCAAGAAGATCTTGTCCTGTTCACACAAAATCAGTTGTAACTCCTGGTGTGAACAGCTGAAAACTGGTTGTAAAATGTCTCTGTCCCACTTTGCTGTATTGTTGATAATATTCTTTACCCATTTCTTTCAAAATGAACTTAGTGAACTTTTAATTGGAATTTTATTAGAAAAAGTTCTGGACTAAAATAATCGGTGTTAACTTTGGGTTACCAATACACGCGGACTATTATTAGTTGGGTTGACAGGTATATTGGAGAACCACAGGTCTTTGTAAATTACCCAATTGTTCTAAGGGCAATGTATAAGGGATAATTTTAATTGGGCTAAATTGTTTAAATGATTATAGCTGCATGTAAATTTTTGTATGTTATATTTGCTATGTTGTGTTTGCACCTGTGTTTGGATTATTTATTTACTTGTATTTGACTTTAAAATGAGTTTCATGTACCAGTCTTGTTACAGTGTTTATTGTATGCTTATATAGTATGTACTGCATATTGTCAATGAGAGCTAAGTTTGTTGATTTTCTTGTTTCCACTAATTTTTTCAATTTTGAAGTATTTGAAACACCTTAATTTTATTCATAAAATACAATCCTTACTGCAGGTAAATTTTTACAACTTATTCATTGTGACATAGTCCTAGAACTTTGACTTCGTTGTAACAGTTAACTTACATTGTCTAAAATGTAAACTACCTTAAAATCTTCAATTTGGGACAAAAATAATTAAATTGTCATATTTCTATTTTTCAGATGCTTACTACTTTTTTGTAAGTGCTCAAAATTTTACCAAACGTTTGGTAATAGCCGCTCCATACAAACCGTGCTAAAAGTAAATTTTTCCTGAAAAGTTAGTTTAGTTGAGAAATTCGACGAAATGAAATTCTACCTATCCTCCCATATTGTTTCCCAAGTTGAAGAATTTTTACCGTAGTGCTCTTGTTGAACTGAAATTTAAGGATCCTTTAAAAATTAATTCACTACAATTTTATTGAGATGGCAAGTATTTTTTATTTGTCTGAAACTCTTAAGGCAGTCTCTTTAATGTATAATGTATAATTTTATGAAATGACTTTGTCTTTAAACTATTTCCCTAACTTTAAGCAACTTATTTATAATTCTTTGTCACCAAATATCTTTTGGTTTCAAAAGTGTCATAATATTGAAGAAGTTTTCTGGTGTTTTGTCTTTTTCGTCCAATCATCACCAAGTACCAAATTCTCCTAAAGAAGAACCTCAGTGATAATACCTAGACCCAGTGTCAATGGCTGGCAATGGGCTAGTCAATTACCTTCTGTAACATTCCATGGTAGAATTGAAAATCTGTGAGATGTGATGGATCTTCCGCTTGATTACCATCTCTTAGGAAATCTATGAATGATGGTTATCTCAGATTGGTAGTTTTGATTACAAGAGAACAATTGCTGTGAATGGACTACCTGTATTGGCTTTTGAGCTGTGTTATATCTCTGTGATATTTCTCAGATTGGAAGCTGAATTTTGTCTTTATATCAAAGATTTGGAAGTTTGATAGAAAATATTTAGTTCAAGGCATAAAATAATATTGCATTGCTAGACCTCTGACCGCATTGGAAATAAGTTTGGCTTGATGTCCATGTTTGCCATTTGTGTATTTATTCATTTTCAGTTCTTTGTATTTTTGTATCATCTGTACTTGTATGAGCTAAGTAAATAAAACAAGTAGTGGATAAGGATTAATGAAGTGAGAACCAATTTTTCTCTGTGACTGTGATAAACAACAAACAGATACTCAAACAAATGAAATACATTGTCATGTTCCAGCATTTCAATTTGGATTCTCTTGAGAAGTGTCTATTTGTGATCAGCTCTTGGGGGTCTCAATTTCTTCTTTCTATGCCTCCCTTCAAGTTGTACCTGAAGTAACAGCAAATTGGTGATTTACTGTCCAACATGTCCCCTTTGTGGCTTTGCCATTCTTAAGGGACAATGAATGCGATATGCTCCTTTCAGTCCTTCAGTGCTTTCCACTGTCAACTGTCCACTAAGCCATGGTGTATATCATGACAGATACTTATTACTCAAGGCTGTATCCTGCTATGGCTAAAAATGGTGTAATGTTAAGTCACTCTCTTCAAATTTTTGTTAACAATATGCCAATCTAATATATCTCTGGAATTTGGATGGACTGTGCCCTCGCATATGTTTCTGGCCACTTCTCTGGTCCCCCGGTTGCCCACTGAGCTGATAAACAAGTTGTTGCGATTATAAGAAAACAAAATGTGAGGAGTTCTAAGAAACTGCACTGTTGTCCTTTTGAATACTAGTAACTTATCTAACTGTTATGTATTAAAAGGAAATACATTTACCTTTTTTAAGGTATTTTGGTCAATTTGTCTCATATAAACAACTATTATAAACATATTTTGAACCCGCTTTTTAATAGATTTTTTATAAAAAATGAAATTCATAAAATTACCTATTCTTCAAACCAGGGCTTGTAAGATGTTAATAAGTCTCTGAATTCAAAAACTGCATTGTTTGATGGGCTGAATCGATGTTGTGCTATTTTTATTACCTATTTCTGGCCGTGCACTGTTGTTTGGGCCAATTGACCTGTCGCAAGCTCCGCCCCCTTGCGTAATGTCGACTAACAAACAATAAGTTTTACTGTGCAACGGGTTGTTTATCGGGTAAAATGGCGGCTTGGAAACAAGGTGTGTCAGGAATGATTCGTTCCAACTGGTCAGTTAAGACGTCACTCAAAATCCTGGCTCCTGACGATTGGTCAATTGGCTAATGTTATGGAATAGTAGCAAGGGTGGTTCTGAAATGCCAAGTGACCTTTGAGCACAGTAATTAGGACAGAAAAAAGGACATAGTTTACTCAGACCGACTGACATGTTCGGAACTTAGGCTCTGTATCACATTTCAGATATGAGAAATAGTTTTTATTTGATTTTACTTTTTTAGAAAATGTTGAAAATACATTCAATACCTAATATTAAAATATGAAGAATTGACAAAAAAGCCTTCAAAATAGGTGGTTTTTCTTATAAAAAGCATGTTTTTCAAATAACATTTTTTCAATTCTTCCTAGTTTTATATTTGCTTATTTTTTGTGGCATACTTTAAAGTTTGCAATAGCATCCTTGAATTTCATTTTAATCTCTTAACTCAGTGATAGTGCTATCTCAAGCTAAGAATATCTTAACTGAAGCTTTGTGAGGATAGCAACTAATTGAAGGGTACATTGGTGTCATTATATTCTCAGTGTCATTAGTCATCACAAATCCTCAACACAGGGGTAATTTATTCTTCAATTTAGTAAATCTGGCAGTTGCCTCATAAGACACTCCCTGAAGTTCTGCTATAAGTAGCGTGATTGGCCCACTGACAGTCACATGGTGCTTGCCAAAAGGAACTCATAAATAAACCATTGGCTCTCCCATCACATTGTAGTGTGATTGCCTTGCTTGTGATAACATAGGCTGCTGTGTCTAGTCAGTTGTACTATTTGTGACCAGGGAGCACTACAAGCAAGTTGCGTATTATCTCAGGATCACTTCTCAGGCTGATCATATAGGTACAGTAACTGTTTTAAGTACTTCAAACCACACAATTGCTAATCTTGTCAATGTCTGATTTTCACAGGCTTGCTGCCACTGCCTAAGTAGAAATATTCAAAATTTTACTGAGTGAATTTTTGTCAGCTGTAGCGGCACATATCATGGTAGTAGTGACTGGGGATTTTGTTAATAGCATTTCTTGTATTTGTTGAAAAATTTGCAAATATTTGTGCCAAGTCAGAGAAGATGTACTCATTTAAAATAGACCATAAGGTATTCAATTGTCATTTAAGAATGTTCTAAAATTTTCTTTTAGATAAACTGTTTGACTGCAATAGCCCAGACAATAAAATGTGGCACCCAACTAAAAACCCAGACAACCTGAACTATACACTGACAAACACTTTATAAACTGGATGATTTCCTTCATAAATTTCGGTCATTATTTGTGACTAGAGTTTTAGCTGAAATTTTGCAAAATTGTGACCTAGTTGTAGGGCACACTATGGGAGATAAGTGAAATTTAATTTTCAGATTTTTTTTCATAGAAGATATGAATCATCAAATTAACGCTTTACCATGTCAATGTTCAGTACCATAACCATCATCGGAAAATATTTTGAAAGGTTTTCGGCTTTCTGAACATGTTAAAAGACCTTGAAAATGTCATAAAATGGTGATTTTGGCCAAATGTTTGGACGGAAATTGGTGAGATTGTACTATATGCTGTTTTTAATTGAGTCGCATTCGCCTTATACTGTATGTTGGAGAGGATCTACCACTTAGGTATCTCTGTAGGTGTTTTTTATTGATGAACAAATGTTCAGTGCCCCAAAGTTAGGTTTGCTTCATTCTTTGTGTTGTGTCTAGTCAATAGATTATTGTTTTTTCAAAATTCTATCTTCTGAATCGACTCATTTACCATAAAAGCTCATTAAAGTTAAAACACTCAAACTTGATCTGTTAAAACAAAACAGATAATTAAAAGCTTTTTCTTTAAATAACATAATGTTGTTCGGTAATACCAGTAATCAGATTGGTGGTAGATTTGAGAAACTACCACTGAATAACAGTGTTATTGTGAATAACAGTGTTATTCAGTGGGAGTAACTGGTTCTCAAATTAGAGAACCATGTATCGGACTACTACAAATTGTTCAAAATTCAAGACTTTGTTTACACTTATCTTTCAAGCTATTTATTTTGGATTTTTACAAGGCTTCCTGGAAAATTCACTAAATGGCCCAAGGCAATTGTGAAAACTCTCAGATAGATGAGGTGGATGATGGATTATGAAATTACGTATCCTACGACTATTTATCTTTCATGCAACAGTGTCTGCTTTCAATTACAGTTGACTATAAGCTTGTCATCAGCTAATTTCCTGCGCATGGTTTCACAATTGAGCTAATATTTTGTGAACCTTATGGTTGGGGATTGGTATCTTTCCAGCAACACTTAGTTGAGGAGTGTCTGAAGAGGGCTTTATTTAGTGGACGTGTAAATTTTTATGTGTTTTTGTATATGAAGTGGTCTGTTGTATTTCGGTAAAATCTCACCAATTTAGGACACAGTATGGCCGACGAGTGAAATTTTTAAAATATAGACAAAAGATATCTTTTGGAACTAAAGAAACTGTACCTTGCGTAGAATGTGTTCAGCCATTTCGTCCATATCTCACGGAATTGTTTCACCACTGGGTGCGCCCTTTGAAATTTTATTTTTTCATTTTTCCATGGAAGATATGTGGCACCAAATTAGGTGGTTTCCTCATGTACCTTCTATTACCATTTGGCAGTGTTTTCAGGAATTGTGGGTATTTACAACATTGTTACAACAATGTTGGAAGACTTTGCAAAATGAAAGCAAGCAATTTCAGCAATTCTTTCTGGCTGATTTACATTACGATTTGTGTGTTTATTTGGTAAGTTGAGCAGTGTGAGAAGAACCATTTACTTCTGAATAATGCCTGTAATTCAGAGGAAGTAACTGCATGGTTTTCAAATTGGGGACCGTCACAATAAACTACTGCTGTTGGTTTTACATTGTACATGAATTTTCCCGAATATAAATGTCGCATATTATTTACTAACATAAGGTGCTGTTATTAAAGTCACTGAACAGTGTAGCATTGCGAATGGAGCTCATCATGGTGATTGAAGTGTTTGTGTTTGTGTTGGTGCCAGGTGGATTATGGATTCTGTGCTTTGAATAATGAATGGTCATCATTTAATTAACACGGATTACCTCAATCCTGAGATCTGCTAAGTCAACTGGTAATGAGTACTAGTGCCTATAAACAGATTAAAATATCAATTATATCTCTGTAACTTTTCTAATTTTACTTCAGAATTTTCCACACAAGTTGTATCGGGATTGTTGGTCATAAAGCCTGAACATGCCTGATATTCAAGAAAACGATGGCGGCGGGGATGTGGTCACTAGATGCTTGAAAACAGAATCGGGCAAGAACAGATGTACCAAGAGCACTGCTTACAAATCAAGTCCTGAATCTACAGAGCACCACAATGCTAAATCATCAATTCTTCACTCTGTGTCCCGGATGATAGGTGAATCGCTGGACTCCAAAACGAAACCATCTGATAGATGCCAGTTGATGTCTGACAGGGCTCATATTCATACATTCCACACCTCACCTGCAGGATTCTCATTTCCTCCCCTGCTCAACTTTCCCAGTGGTTTACTTCCATCAGCTGTGTTTCCAACTTCCACATACAGCCATGATAGCAGTGTGCCAGTGATGTTCCAGCCATTGCCAACAAGTTTACAACAGAGTATACAGCAGCCCAGAAATATGTGGTTTTCACCAGGTTCAGTTCTGGATAAGACGGTGACTCCAGTATCGTTCTACGGTCTCGGATCAGAGTCATCTTCTAGCAGAGATGAAGAGTCTCAATCTACATTCACTGACTCGGAAAAATCCTCATCTGGCTCAAATGTAAGTTGAAATACATTTGCGTAAGGAAGTTCTCTTTATTAACTCCGTGACAATTCACAACAGTCGAACCATAGCAAATATCAAAGTGCCTATTCAAGTCCAGTTACACAACAAAAGTATGTTTGTGGTCAAATCTCGTCAAAGTGCAGAGGAATATTAGTAATGTATATGTATAGTATATTGCATAGCTCATCATCACTGAATTGAAGTTTCAATGACTGGTTATCACATGGTACAGTTGATCTTTCATCGTATTTGTGTTATTTCTCTGTTTATTGACATTATAGCTCTGTGATAATGACCACAAGACTGTATAGAGACATGGATTTTTGTCAAATATGGTTGTGTTTGAGCGTTGAAAAAACCTTTTGATATAACTTTAAAAATCAGTTTAATTTATTAAGAATAAAATACAATGATATGGTATACAACATTTTAATTTGAAATGACCTGAGATACAAAAATTTTACATTTTTAAAATGTTTTTCTGTCAACATTCCCAGAACTTTAACCATCAATTTTCTGATTTTCGTTTCTGTAATAGTGAAGAAATGCTCTCATTCTTGTTTTTTCGATTTTTTTTGCTGTGTTTTAATTCTTTTTAGATCTCATGAGCAGACATATTTGTTTTGTAACTGCTTACACAAAATACTGCAATTTTGACAGTAAATTTATCCTCACACCCGGCAAAACCTCAATGATTTTCTGGGTCAACTTGCTTCAAGACTATGTATTTATTCCATGAATCTTTCCTTGTCTAGGTGTTGCTGCCTCCCAGACAGTCCTCTCCCATTACGTTAGCTGTTCAAGCCAATCAAAAACGTAACCGCGAGAGAACATGGCTGCCATGCCAGGTGTGTGACAAGAGGTTTGACCGTCCATCTTTGTTGCGTAGACATATGCGAACACACACAGGTATGGCATTGTTGAAAGCAAAATCACTTTAGAATATTGAACTGCGGGAAAAAATGGTATGTGGTAAATGCCGTTCATGCTAAAGACTTTTTATCTTTAAAAATAATTTGTTATTATTTTAAAGCAACTTGGGTGGTGGCGTGGCTTGTTCAGATTACTTACGACCAAGGCCTAGATTTTTTTTAAAATGCTTTTCTCAGATGAGAAGTAGTTTCTGACTTTCCAAGCCTAGAAATCGCCTCTAAATTTAGTAAGGAAGAAATTGAGACAAATTTTGTTATTTTTTGATGGAAGAATTTTTAGAACAAATTCAATTGTTCTCTGCAACTTTTAGTTTTACAAGTTCAAGCAATGCCTAGTGAATTCTTGCACTTCGGCAAGTAATCTTTAATAGGGTGGGGCAAGGTGTCGAACGTTTGTCAAATTGCCCCATCCCAAACAGCATCCATACTACTCTTAAACCTTGTAGATGCTTGTTGCAACAGTTGCTTATTTCTAGGCAACTCGTAGTGTGGATGGCCTTGTATGTAGGGAACTTTTAATCAGAATAAGGTTTCTCTGTTCAGATACATGGACTCCATTGCATATGTTGTCTATATTCCAGGTGAAAAACCTCATTCGTGTGACGTGTGTGGTAAAGCGTTTTCCACCTCATCATCTCTGAACACGCATCGTAGAATTCACTCAGGAGAGAAGCCACACCAGTGCGGAGTGTGTGGTAAACGATTCACTGCCAGCTCAAACCTTTACTACCACAAAATGACGCACAATAAGGTAGCTTCTTGTTGTGAATATTATAAACTCAAGTTTCTTTTGTGCTCAAAATTTATCTGTGAGCTTGGACTACTTCAGTTTTGTTCTGATAGTTTCTATTTTGCTTAAGTATGAGCTCACAAAAAGTGTGTTATTTTTTGCTTTAACACATTATGATCTATGTTAATGACATGATCCAACTTAGGTTGAGGACCATGCTGGACATTAGCCTTTGGCTAAAGCATGTTTTACATTTATTGTATTTTTATCCTCTTTAAATAAAGTTTATTATTATTATTATTATTATTAACTTGATGACCCCTAGCTTCAAGCTACAAAGCTGAGTTCATGCACAAGATTTCTGAAATTCGCATTTGATATTCCATAAAGAATTCAGCAGATTTGTGAAGGGATGGAATTTCAGTATGTGAAACAGGGGAGACAATCTTCCCTCGTGTTCCCCACGTCATTAACGATGTACTTTCTAATTAACACAGTTCTTTCTGGCAAACTGCAGTTCATTTCTTATAAACTACAAGAATATTTTTCAGAAATCAGTTCTTTTTCAAGAACTAAATTTCATGTCGGATGTGTTTGCCGACACTCTTAATTGTACCAAATGTTTAGCAGCTCTATGTATCCAATCTGACTGACCCTACAACTGGGAACACATGCTGTTGATGATAAGAGCATTGCATTTATTCGTAAGTAAGGAAATTTGGAAGATGAGAATTAAATGCACTTGTGAGAAGAGAACACTGTTTTGTTAATGAGAATGTTTTGGAGGCACAAGATTGTCTCCCTTGTTAGAGCTGTTGTGATGCGTGTGACATTGTGCCTCGTTTCAGGAGAAACCACACAAGTGCACGCTATGCTCTAAGTCATTCCCCACCCCAGGGGACCTCAAGAGTCACATGTACGTCCATAACGGCTGTTGGCCATTCAAATGTGATGTCTGTAACCGAGGATTTAGTAAACAGACAAACCTTAAGAACCACATTATGCTTCATACAGGTAAAGTGTTTGTCAGATGTGTCAGCTTCATATTGTAGTGATAATGCTACACAAAATTTTACGATGACATTTTACATTAAAATGCTTGTAAATTTTGTAATCTCCAAATTCCTGCACCAGGTTTCACTAGCTAAGATTTCCTGTTGGCGAGAAGCCATAGGAATTCAGAGGTTATGTACGTTGCAGGAATACGTTAACCAGTTAAGTTTTGGGCAATAGTCTGGTATAACGTGCCCGAATTTTGAGAACCAGTTTTCTCCAATAATTAATGGGCATCAAACTGGTTCTCAAAATATGGCCACATTATATCGGACTATTTCCAAGTTTTGGACACAATCCGAAGCATTATGGCTATGTATCAGCCCTTTATATCAAAAGCAATCGAAGGATGTTTCTTATATGCCTCCATGAGTTGTTTGTACACCCTATCCCCTAAAACTGGCACTTTGCCATTTGGAGTCGAGGCTTACGAATGTGGGTCATTTTGGGGGGTCTAAAATCTCTCAGCAAGAAATTATGTTCGGTGAACACAGTTGCATATTTATTTGATTCATTTTTAATTGAATTGCAGGTGATAAACCTCATGAATGTCAGCTGTGTGGGAAGCGATTTGCTCTACATTGTAACCTGAAAACACATTGGAAGACTCATGACGGTAACTAAAATCGGTTAAAGGCTTTATTTGGACATTTGCAACTCAATACAATTGCATACTTTCAGATGTTGTGTAAATCCCACCACGGGTGCATAGGTTTTAATTGCCACCATTTCCCACAATTGCCATTAAGTAGAGTTATTTTCATATTTATATGATGGACTCCCTCACCAAAATGTTTAAACCTTAGGATTTTGTGTAATTCAGTGTGTCTGGATCAGTATACACCCCACATAAGTGAAGGAGCTCATCGAATGTAGTCAATTCTTTTGCCTGTCTGATTGTTTTTCTGAACATTTGGAATATTATAGCTGTATTAATGGGTAATCAGGTGTGAATGTGTTTTCAAATTGAATTAGCTCTGTTTAGCTGGTTCATGAAAACAAAAATCGATTTAGAAATTCTCATGTGATAAAATTAATCATAATATTCCCTGCAGCATCCATTACTCAAGACAGGCAATAGCGGTAACAAAAATAGAATCCCATCACTATGGACTTAAAAATTGCAGTCACTGAAACAGGTGTCAAACTCAACTCCATCTCACTGTGACTTCATCCGTATTTGTTTTCGTGCCTTCAATCCTTCATTCTTTCGATTGATAGAATATTAGCAATAATGATTTTCGTTTAAGGTGAAGCCAAAGAGACCTGTGTTGTTTGTCATCAGCAGTTCTTGGCATCCAAACATAAGTTGTACCAGGGACAGTGTAAAACCTGTTTAGTCAGGTCGCCCCCACTGAATGCAGTGTCCCCGTCTGCTGACGTCCATGCTCTTACCAAACTGCCATTCTCCGTGGCTGAACTGACCAAGAAGGAATTTCACAAAGACTCCATCTTCACTCCTACTGCACTAAGAATTAGAGATATACTGCCACCTATTGGTAATGGTGAACCCTACAGCTCAGTTATCATTCCTGGAAGTTTTCCTCACTATTCACGCATTGGATACTGGCCACAGGCTAGCCCTATTGTGCCAAGATATTGATCTGAAATGTGAAGACTTTGCCAGTGCAAATAGCTCACTCTTGCCTGTGTCCTTGTCAGAGTCTGATTCAGTTACTGACATGTTCAAGTCTTCATTCAGTTACTGAAATGTTCAAGTCTTCATTCAGTAACTGAGAAGACATTCTTAGTTGTAATTGGTGTATAAAATATTTTACTTATTTGAAGTAATTCTAACTTCTTCAACCGCTGTATTTCTCAGCATTATAGGCTAGAAAAGGTTTGACAACACTGAGATAATGTTAGTGAATTATACCCTATCCCTACATTGTGATAAGAAGTTATCAGTAAGCATGTGTTGAACTGTGTAGTAAAGCAATATATCTGTAGGTAGTTAAAATTTTTGGGTTGTTTGTGTCGCAGTTAAAAGTGCAGCACGGTTGACTTCTGGTTCTGTTACATACAACGAACGTCATGTTGCTCTGTGGACCCAATTAGTGTACGGATCTTGTGATCATGCCTATTATCTTTAGTTATGATTTGTGACAACACTCTAGACACCTGTGGCAGCTTACGCAATTTAGCATCACCTGAGAATGAATAAGCCTAATTAGTAACCCTGTGGCATTTTTTCTTTGCTTACATCCATTCTGAAGTAGAGAATGCTGCATACGACTGCTTGAAATCCTGCCATTATTGGGAATTGTGAAATTTGTCATTCTTTGCACTGCATGCAATCGTGAATTTTGGGTGACAAGGATACTAACTTGCTGCTGAGGTTTACATATTCGCTTAATATACTGTATCATTTTATTTTCTATAAATGTTTGCCAGCGTGGCAGGGATGATTGTTAATTTGTTATATAGTGCATGATTATGTGCCAAAATTAGTCAAGAGGTCGATAACCTCCAGCTCAAAGGGAGTGACTCAGGGATTCTTTATGTAAACTTTCAGTATAATATTGTTTACTTTGGGTAAAGAATAGTAAATTTCTGCTTTGTGTTCATGTTTGTTATTCAAAATGGTTATCTCAGGAAATATCAAGTATTCAGTAAAAACTGTCTGTGTCTTGCTTAACATCGACTAGAGCCCCTAACTACATGGTTTTTTCACCAAGATACTGCTTCAAAATCCGGGCTTGGAATGAACAATGGCAAAAAAGAGGAAAATCTTCCAAGTGAAATATTGTTCCTCAAATAGACTTTTGTGATAGTAATATTTTTGTGTGGTAACTTTTACCTGAAGTAAACACTTTTGTATGAATAAAGTCATAATGATAAAAAGAGGAAAAAGAGGAAACAGAAAATCGAATAAGAGGAAATCAAAACCAAAAGAGAAAATCCTCTTAAAAGAGGAAAATTCCAAGCCCTGCAAAATACTAGTGCAGTCCAATGTTATTCTTTGTTACGATTCTGCTATTTGTGTCACACACTCCGAAGAAGGTCCACTGACCAACCCAATTGCTTTCCAATGTATAAAATGACTATCCATCCAGATTTACCTGAATTGTCAATCAACAAAGAGCAGTCGTTCTTCCCAAGGCAAAAAATTACTTCCAGTTGGAGTGAGGCACAAGTTCAATTCAGTTTAATTGCAGCATTTGGTCCAACTGAAAAGTTAGTATTCTTGACAGTGAAATCGGGAGCACTTGGGTTGTTACAATGCACTAACTCAACTTCGCAGACAAATACAGTAATTTTGCTATTAAGAAACGTCATGTTACCAAGAATATTACTTATTTATTCCAAGGCATATAAAAATAGCTTTGTTCACGTTTAACATGTTCTGGTGAAGCATATCATGCATATACAAAACAGACTTGATATTTAATGACAAATGTTACAGTTTCACATATAAATGCACAGTACAACAGTATCAAGGTCAATAATAGGTAGACACTTTCTAGTAATAACAAAATTTTAAGACATCATTAATATCTGTACAAAATTAAAACGAGAGTTTTTCTAAAATATAGGAAAATTTATACAAAGTTATAAATATCGAAATCTGAAAGAACACAAGTGACTGATTAATTTGAGAAAACACAATTTTGAGAACAGGAAACAGTTCTAAGTCCAGGTTTTTTACAAGGGACCCCCATCTTTGACCTTTTTGAATAGCACACTGGTGAACATTTCCCAAGAGAAGAAAATATGACAGTCACTTTTCATTGTACATTAATTTGGGTTACAAACCCAAACTTAAAACAGAACTGTTCCAAAGACTGATAAATGCAGTGGTTGGCAACTCTCCTTTGTGACTCACAAAGCAACAATAAATGCATATAACTTACAAGTAATGAATACATAGACAGAGAATACAAAGTCAAAATTAAACAACTTATCTGATGACCTTTTTTACAGAAGGAAATGGCATTTGTGGACACCTTCAGCTACCATGAACTCTATTACCGTGACAAAAACCTAACTTGATTGAGACCACTTGACGTTGAAACTGGTCTCAAACTGCACCTTCTTTGTCAAATGAGAAATGGTTAAAAGAACTGACAGTTGGTCATTGCTCAAGACCAGACTCCACAAGTTGGCTAGCCGCGATGGCGACTCATTTTAATCCCCAAGGACTATCTCTAGCAATAATGAACCGTCGGCTCTTTCCAAGCCCAGAAAACATCATACGGCTAAGGAACAAGTAGAGTGAATCTTGGAGTGACAGGTGGTTCAAATCTAAAGTTAGTTTGACGGAATGCTGGGTTATAGTTGCATTTTTCACATACAAGGTTGTTCTAAATACACACTCGACTAATTACGATAAGCAATTTGTTTGCTTTGAAGCAACATGTAAAAGCCCCACACAACGCCATTTTCAAATCAGCTTTGCTTCATGTTTTGGGGTGGTACTCTTGGTTTTTGGCTTTTTAATACTACGAACCGAATGGAGTACACTGCTTGCTTCAATAGCAAGATCCAACACGACTTCGATTTATCCTAGTACGAAGATGGCAATTCTGGCTTGACCTAATTAGCGCTGTGTGGGACAAATGTTGATTTGTTAATTATTTCCAACTTATTGCCAACATTTTTAAGTCTGGTCAGCATGCCCTGCGTGGCCACATCACATAACCTAATGGATACAAGTCTGAAAAGATATCTGCCCCAACTGGGACTAGAACCTGGACCAGACTTAAAAATGTTTTCCATGCCGATTTCAGAATTTCATATTTATACAGATGCCTAACTTAAACAAAAGGCACATATGATAACTAACAACACTGCATTGAATTGCACAATTCTTTTCCATTTCGTTTTAAAAAGCTGGAACAAGTTTTGAAAATAGCAAATCCAAAACGGAAGACTGTTTACAACAACGCGTGACATCACGTGTTGTGAAAATTGAGCGTTGGCATTCCAAATGATGGTGGGTGGCCATGACCATGAAACGCTGGCCCCATTGCACCATTCATTGGAGGCCCCATGGTCCGGGCGTCAAAGCCATGCGGCCCGTGTCCTAGCAAACTATTGATACTCATGGCACTGTGCATCACTGAAGAGGGCGCCGCGTGAGGTCGATTGTGATAAATGGCGCCGGGCTGATGCTGAAGTGGATTGTGATCCATACCTGCCTGAGGCGGCAACATGTGATTTCCGTGAGGGAACTTGATTGGGGATATGTTCATACTGTCTGCTGGAGGCTCTCCGAACAAGTTGCCCAAGCTGAAGTTAGGCATCACTGATATTGGCGTGGAATGAGGTGGGGGAGGGATTCCTGGGTTACTGTGACCAGTTGGCATTGTATGGTTGATAGGGAAGCCAGGTGGAGGCTGAAAATTGAGTCCCAGTCCGTTCTGTGAACGACCAGGATTAAAGAGAGGATTGAAAGGGTTCTCAGGTGTCTTGTGCTGTATGTGACTGCTGGAGTTGGACATGGGTCTTGACGGCACACCGAAAAAGTTACCAGGAGGGAGGTAAGTTGGCGCATCGTTTCTACCCGAAGAGGGAGGCGAGTGACTTTGCATGGGAAAGAAGTTGGGATTACCTTGGTCAAATATAGAATGCGACAAGTTAGTGTCGATTTCATACTGTTTGGCTGATGGTGTAGAGTTTCTTGGTTTGGCAGGTATAGCTTGAGAAGGCTTCGACCGACTTGATGACTGCTTAGACTTCTTTTGGGGGGCTTCACCACTGGACGGCTTCTCTCTTGCTGCGTTCATGAAGTTTGTATTGGATGTTTGCACACTGCCAGAGCTGGATGATGACCGGCTGTGTTGAAGCGGAGGAGGGTTGTAACTTGGCGAGCTAAAACTGGCTGTGGGTGAACCAAAGTTCTGCGGGGAATGTGCAAATGGAGACTGGGACACGGATGACGGGTGGCGGTCACTCATCTCTCGCCGTTGTGGGGGATGATGCAAGGGAGGGCTGGTAATTTGAGGCACACTTTCTGATGAATATCCAGGTTGATTTAGGAAGTTGTCCACACCATGAGACACCTGAGGTGATCGGTTTACTGAACTTGGGCGCTGCCGTGAGCGAGGGCGTTGGGACGGAGGTAGGGGTTGGGACGGGTCCTCTTGTCGCTTCTTCATTGGAGCGCTGCCTCTGTGATAATTAGACTTGGGGTTGTTGCCAAGCGTTGAAGTGCTAAAGTCGATCTCAGAGCTAAACCGACCCTGGTTTGTTACTTCCAGCGGAGGATCAGGCCTCTCAGGTGGTAGTGAGAACGGCAAGTTGAGAGACGGCGTTGCATTGGATGACTGTATGGGGGGAGCAGACGAGACTGGGGCAACACTGGAGCTTGAAGACAATGATGGGTGCAGTGGGTAGAATGGGAACTGGTGGTGACTCGTGGCAGGGTTGCTATAGTGACCACTGTTGGCTGACGTGGTGGTGCCAGTCAAACTAAAGGTGAAAGTACTCGTTGTCGTCGTGACGACCGCCGACTGGTTCATGGGGGAAAGGAAACTGTCATTCGGTGGAGCTATGCTGGATGATGACGGTTGCTGTCCAAAAGATGGTATGAAAGATGTGCCTACAGTGTCTGAAGGTTGCGACATGGCAGCGTAACTAAAGCGGTCTTGACCAGGAACACCAGTGGGCTTAGAATGTTCACTATTCTTACTGCCAGTAGAACGAGTCGTACCTGATGCATTATCAAAGGTGGGTCTTTCTAGTTGAGGCCTTTGACGCACAAAGTTTTCTGCTGAATAAAAGTGACTACGACTACCCTGTTCACTGCCAGGAACTGCACTATTATTTGTAATTTTCTTCTGCTCTCTAGCCATTGTCAATTGTTCACGATTTGGCAGACCACTCCCTTGTTGCCGATTAGGCAAACTGTTGCTAGAAGTCTGACCGGCTGAAAAACTGGACTGGTTTCTGGACACAGAAAAATCAGCTGACTGACTGCTAGGCAGGTGAATATTTCTAGAAAGGTCAGTGGTATTTGGTCTTGACAAAAGCAACTGATTTTGATTCTCGGCCATTACATTATCAGACATTCGATGTCTGGCGTTATTCAATGTATCATTTCCTCGACTGACTGGCGTTTGACTGACATTGTGTTGACTAGTTTGGACATCCCTTTGCGAATGGCTTGGTTTCTGCGCCATGCCAAAACGAGATTCTTTATTACTGATCACATGTTGTCTCTGCGCAGATGAAATTGGTGGTTGATAATGAGAATGAGGAGGTTTGGAGATGTCAGTTGGACTAAGTAACGACTCTGCTGAATAAGGCAGTTGACTATTGGTTAATCTTTCCACTCTATCTTGACAGGGCAGCGACTTCTGTACACTAGGCTGGACCGGAGTCGCAGGGTTCCTTGCGAATATGCTGTTGCTTGGAATGCTAATTGGTATGTGATTTGTTTTGGGCGCATTTGTAAACACTTCACTTTTACCACTATCAGGCGGATATTTAATTGTTCCCGGTTTCGCTGAATTTGCAGCAGAATTAACTTCTGGAGCGTAACTGCGCGCACTCAGCGTTTGAAAATTATCTCTTGTACTGCTTGTAGCAGTATCCACACAACTTGACACGACAGTAGTTGGACTACGACTAGTGGCAGTCTTTGTAGCATTTGGCGTAGAAAATGTGTCCACGCTTGACTTAGCACTTGAAACTACTGGCGTGTTGGACTGCGGCACGGCTGTCCTGGCAGGGGAGAAAATTTCATCGAACAGTTCCTCAGACGTCTTCTCCGGCTTGGGCGGTATCGAACCTTTCTTATTTCTAGGGCTACTAAGTAAATCGTTATCCTCGGGAGAAGAGACAAACGCAAAGACATCCATGTCACGATTACTATCCTTGTTTTTTGTGGCCTTCTTTTCACCATCTTCATCCCTCCGTTTCCGTTTCTTGGATGCAGCGCTAGATTTTTTCGCCTTCTTGGCTGTAGTCTGATCCTGTGGTTGTCCAAGGCTCTCAACCTGGTCGAGAACATCGCTCAAGTCATTCTCAGAGAATGTGATCGTTTCGGGTAGTTCACTGATGCTCTTTTGTTGGCTACTAGCATTTGATTTCTTGCCACTGTTTGTGCGTGACCTTTTGCGACTTTTAGTTGTTTCCTTCTTGGCACTACCACCATCTACATCACGCTCTTTTGCAACATCTTCAACTTTAGTCATTCCTTCGGATGTAGTTGTAGTTTCTGAAGAAGCAGCCAATTTCTTAGAATCTTTGACTTTTCCAGCTTTTGTACTGCTGTCATCTACCACTTTAACTTGCGACACTAAACAAGGTGGCTGCGCAACTTTTAAATGTCCTCCGGGTTTAGTCACAGGACTAGTAACAAGTTGAACTTTAGCTTGCGTGCTTACGCCTGGAACCGGACCAGTTGCTGTGGCATCTTTGGTAAGACTTCCAGCATTCATGACACTACTGTTTTGATTGCCAGGGTCCTCCTCCCGTTCAGTCATGCTAGTGTCAATATGCAGCGGGTTCTCATCATCCAAATGAAGGCCACTAATGGTAGGTGAAATGTCTGAGAAAATGGACTCCGTGGCCTGGGCCAGGATGTCAGTGGCTGTGTCATCTTTCTTTTCAATGCTCGGTTTCTTCGTCTTCTTTTTCTTCGGAGTATTCGCGGGCCCAGTTTGAACAGAACTAGTTGTTACGACTGCGAGTCCATCTGATACTCCACTCATCAACTGTGTATTCCACAGGCCTGATCCCAGCACATCACTGTCCGGCTTCTCCGAACCAGTTTTCTTTTTTGACTTGGCTGATTTCTTTGTCGGTGTTGTTTCGAAATTAGCTGGCTTTGGCATCAAGATTCGCTGTCCGGCTTTTGCACGCGCACCGCCTTGCATGACGAGAGAGTTTGGGTCGAGAATGATCCCTTGCTGACCTAGTCCACCAGGTGGCAGCGTCAGCACTATCATTCCTTGAGAATTAACACCGGCGACGACATTAGTCGTTGATGAACCAGACACGGCAACCGTATTATCAGGGGTATGTGTAGTGGTGGTTGACACGGCAACCGTTGGAGGTAACATAGCAGTATTAGCAGCACCACCTGGAGGCTGTGGACCACCACCATGAACACCTTGTACAGGCTGGCTGTTGTTGGCAGTGGTGACGTTGGACACACCAGCTGCAACTGCTGGTTGAAACATGGTAGACGTCGTCACAGCTGCAGCATTAGGAGCTGATAACACGGTGTTAACGCTGGTCGTTGGATGAGTCATGGCCGCAGCTGTCGTCATCAGCAGACCATTGCTGAACACAGGAGCAGGGGTCGATACAACAGCCTGCCCAATCTCCTGCTGAGACTGGGGGTAGTTCATGGGTGCAGCGGGCTGACTATTGGCGGTCATGAGTAGACCTGGAGGGTTCTGGCCCTGTACCATCAGATGGGGCTGGGTGACCACTGGGATCAGCTGACCATTGGGCAATATCAGAGCGGACGGTAGTTGATTAGGATGGCTTGGCCGTGTGTTTACCTGCAACAGACCTCCTGGCCCAGGTATGGCTAATGGTGGGTTCATCGCTTGTTGGCCTTGTGGCCCCATGGTAGGTGCCTGCGGGCCAGTAGGCAATGTCTGGGAGACTGGTACAACAGGAGGTCCTTGGGACACTACAGGTTGTGGGCCCTGTGTCATGGTGACAGGTATCTGACCAGATGCGTTCATTCCCAGATTTTCATCAGTAGGTTGGCCGTTTGGCAAACTGTTCATCGCATTGGCTGGCTTTGGAGGACGTTGTAAAAACGGTATCTCAAAATTTGGACCAGCGGCATACTGGTTCACGGGTACACCTTGTTCGTTCAGGACAATCACCTGTCCAGTTTGTGTAATGATTATGCCTTGTCCAAGGGGTTGGCTAGAATTGACTTGAATATTACCAACGGTGTTTGCTGCCTGACTACCCGACGCTTGATTGGTAACAGTAGATATGGGTACAGACTTTGGGGGGCTTGCATTGGTCACTGGAGGCTGACCTATGGCCATACGTGGCTGAGTGATGTCCACTGACTGCGTCACGGCAGTCAAGGCATTAGTTCCAAGATTCACCATAGGTGTTGCAGGTGCTGATGCCATGCCAGAGACGGACGTGCTAGACATATTTTCTTCAGCGATCCGTAGAGTTCCGCTTGGGGATATAAACGGCGTCCCTGGTGGTACAGGTGTGTTGCCAGGCAACATGAAATTGCCAGCCATCAACGACGGCATATTCAGAGTGTCTGTGTTAATTGCAGGTGCACTGTCCGTTGAATTAACATTTTGCAGCACAGCTGAGCCCATCTGCTGAAGATGAGTGCTGACTTTGTTTCTGCTACGCGACCTTCTCTTCTCTGAGGCTTCTGTGAATACAGAGTCGGTCTTAGTGGATAAACTTGAAAAGCTGTTGCTGCTAGAGTGGTAGGCTTTTGCTTTCCAGGTCTCCATATTGACCCCTGCAGAAATGAGAACAAACACTGATTAATTATACAGAAACTTGGTTTAACATTTTGGCACACTGGTTCATCACATTCAGACTACATTAATTCAAATAAAACATTAATTGGCATTTTTTTACAGTTTATCAAAAACAATTGCTGTGAATACTCAAAGCTGAGTGATGTCTGGGAAAAAACAAACCCATGGCTTTTTCTTTGTCCTACCACACATGGGTGTTGAGTATTGACAAGAAAGACCAAAATATGAATATCCTGTGTATAATAGAGCATCTCAGCTAAACACTATACCACAATACACTACAGAAAGCTACAATACAAGAACAGCCAATAACTGGGGAACCACGGTAGACTGCTTACACTGATATGAGCTATTGTTTACATGGCTATGTTCTTTTAATACAACAGAAGTCTAAAAGTTGGCGTAGACTATTTTTCTACCCAAACTTTATTCCAAGACCCTACATTTTATGTTAACCACAAATTTTAAGGGAAAGTTTTGGATATCATTCAAACCAAATAAAAAATGGACACAAAATAGAAAGACTGTTGATTAATTTTTGTTGACACCAGTTAGAAAGTTTACAAACAACGTCTCCAAATAAAACTACTTTGACTGTAGGAAAGTAACACAAAATCCACAAACAATAGTATAAAATCCTCTCCCACAACAATCGTTTCACATAATTTTTAAAAAGGAATGATTTAGTATGATTAAAAACACAAAAAACAGTTTCAGTCCATGTGCCTAGCTAGCACAATGCTTCCTAATAGGGGGAAATTTACTTAAATACTGCAGAAAATATTAAAATAAGTAAACCCATAGCACATTTTCTGAAAAGCAACTCTTGTCTAAACAGGGAGCGGTAACCAAAACACTGAGTTATTAAGAAAAACATTTTCTACACATTGCAACCAAAATTCTGCTTTTTTCATCTCAAGACAAGCCTGCCAGACAACGTACCTCCTTGTTTTAAGCAGTTTTCCAACCTCTCATTTTCTTCAGTGAGGTTTGCTACAAGTGCTTTTAATCTAGTAATCTCATCATCTGAAAGAGCACAACACAAAGTTTTACAAAATCCTGACTCGAGATTCACACAAAACAACGTACATGCGGAGTAAAATGTTAGAAAATCTCATTTTATCCATAAAATTGCATTTCCTTAATGTTCATCTGCCAAAAAAATTAATTAAACCACTTTCTAATAAGCTCATCAAATCAGTCTCGTAAGATTCCCAGTGATGTGACTCTGTTACTAACAAGAGCTTCGAAATGAGATCATTGGGTTGGCCAACCCTAAAACTGAGAATTCGAAAATGGCGAATGTATGCATTTTCTATACTCAGTTGCTACCAAATTTGGAAAAATTGAGATTAATGTTTTTAAAACCCAAAGCACTTCAGTTAGGAATTTAACACTGACAGCCAAACAGCAGTGAAATTCAACTTTAAATATGTATTTGCATACTCCTAACTATGCTATTGTACAGCAGGAACTAAAGGGCAATGCTATTTGAACATTATCTACGCTTAACAAAGTGCAGTTGTATTTAATGACAACTTGTAAACATTAACAAAAATTCTGCTACTAAGTAACCTTTACACTAACGATGTACCTTGGGGGGCTCACACAACCCGCATCATGCAGTGTTATTCTCCAACACATCACGATACTTACTGGACACGGTTGATTTACGGCAGATCATTTTTGACACAAATCTCGTTCTTAAAAACATTTTGGCAATTTTCAACCTACTTCATATTCACATCATCGCTATATGTTGTAATTCTAAGAACAAATTTGACCAAGCATTCACAGAGACAAAGAATCACCTTGCAAATTCCACGTACTTTTTTCATTCTCAAACACATTGTAAAACCAATTGTACAAGGGATTTTTTTAAGTCATCCAACACAAGAGAAATCAATGACAGTTGTCTTAAGTCATGTGACCAAGCATAACCCAGTAATAAGTGCACACACACACACACACACCCACCCACTCATCCTATGTATCACCCGTTATATCAGACTATTACCAATCCATATAGGTCCAGAGGCATGATGCAAACTGGACAATGCAAGGATTGGACCTTAAACTGGAATTTTCATGCTAATCACTTATCTCTGCAATTGCTTGGCAATGATGTGAATATGAAGTAACTTGGAAGTTGCCAAATGTTTTCAGAGAAAATAATCCGCCGCAAATCACTGAACCGTGTCCAGTAAGTATTGTGACGTGGTGCTGGGGAGTAAAACGGCATTACGCGGGCTATGTCAGCCCACGAGGTACGTCATTAGTGCAAAGGTCATCTATCTGCATAACTTTTTGCTTTCACATTTACAAGTTGTTGATAAATACTGCTGCACTTTGTTAAGCGCAGACTGTGGTAAAATAGCGTCGCCGTTTAGTTCCTGCTATACATTAGCATAGTTAGGAGCATGCAAACATATCTTTAACTACACATTTACAGACCCACCGATATATACTATACTTACTCTGTACAGACTCTGCATTGCCTGCCAACATCAGCTGATTCTGTTGTTTAATCTCTGTCACGTAGTTGACTACATTTTCCAACACGACATTCATAGTCGTCAACTGCAACATAGGAGAGGATTAATTTTTAATTCATGATTTCGGCATTCACTGCTAAGAAACTACTAAAAGTTACTGAAGTACTAAGGAAAGGAGAGCAGTAAGACGAGTATTCACTAGGTGGCGCTACTGAAGAAATGTCCTCTTTTTATTGTTGCCAGTAGATTGAAAAAGAAAGTTGTTCTGGGTGTTCACTGGAAAATGCGTGCTTTCATATACCATGGCTTGTAATGACCAATGACAAAAAAGAAGAAAATTTTCCAGGTGATGTAATGTTTCCACAAATAAACAAGCTTGTGTGACCTTTTTGTGTTGTAAAATTAACTGAAATAAACGTTTTTGTATGAACTGAGTCAAAATAATGATTAAAAAAAGAGATGAAAAAAGAGGAAACTGGAAATCAAATAAGAGGATATCAAAATCAAACAAGAGGAAAGCCTCTTAACAGAAGAAAATTCCAAGCCCTATACCCATCAAAGTTCTGAGTTTCATCATCTGAAAGTTACTGTAAAAATAGGAATACTTCACACGCGACTGTCCTTAAGTGCTGTCTTGTGATTTTTGTGCTGTTATTTTTTTCAAAGTTTATAAAGTTGACATTCGTTGTCAGGTGACATTTTTTGGCACACCACCAGAAAACCTTAACTTTTGAACAGTGTCTAAAAGTTCTGCATATTTTGAAAATAATGAAGGCCATACTAAAACAGCATCATCTCTAAATGAATTTTATGAGATTTGGGTGCTTTAGAGTGGTTTTGAGACTTATTGACCGAAATTAAGCGGAAAGAGCACCCTTAAAAAGTATGAATAAAAATGTGAATTGTACTAATAACAATATCAATGAAAACAACACTGATGATGTTGATATTCAAAACGGGCTAGCAGTGTACATTTCAAGGGTAACGCTCTTATTGAAACCACCTTGACTCTCACGTAGGTGGCTATTCACAGTTCGTTTCCCTACCTTAGACGGCGCCACCCAGTCAGGTGGTATCAGGTCGGCCATCTGTTTCACTAGGGACTTAGTTCTGTCCTTACGCCTCTTTTCTAGAATATTCTTCTTGTTCTTGCCAGTTTTCAATCTGTCAACAGCAACGTCAACAACATTAGAGCCCACTCAGGCAAGACAAGTCTGCGTCCACATGGCCAGTTACCCTACCACAGGTTCCACCCGGTGCAACTTACCCTGATCCGTAGACCGTTCACATGACAAACCTGCCACCAGAAACATGGCAGAAGTGCTAAAAAGTTGCTGTGTGGTAACCTGAGCAAGCATTCAGCTGATAATTACTTCTTCACTGGCTTCTTTTATTTACATGGACAGTTTTACACAGGAGCATCTTGAACTACTTCAAATAACTGGAGCAAAATGCCAGAAAGAAGTTGCAAAGAGTCAGTTTTGGCAAAATGTCAGTCATTTCTTGGACAGCCACTTGCGCTCAATCACTTGCTTGCAAGGACAGCATCCCGTGAACTTCAGCCAAGCTCTTCTGGTAAAATCTCTTGTAGAAATTTAAGTCACCATTTTGCATCTCATACAACACAGAAACCGAAATTTCTAGTCTGAACAAATATGTTTACATCTCAGAAGTTACCATTACCTCGTTGAAAATGCACAATTTTTGCTGAAATCCAGTCACCATTTCCACAACACGTGTTTGACAAAGGATTTGAAATATACGCATTTAAACAGTGTGAGCATTGGTTCACTTTAAGTTCCGCAGCTTGGCAATGTAGTATGTGACTATGAACAGCTTCAGCACGACAGTCCAACGTGCAGTCCACACAGAGACTTACCCTAGAACAGGTTTACTCATGGAATAAGTTGCCTCTAGGTTTGAAGGCTGTGTGAACACTATTTAAATCAGTGCAACTTGCCCCCCCCCCCTTGTGACAACTTACTTCATCTGATAGAAGTAGGGAAACTTGTTCTAGGGCAACTTGAGCCACTTGTAATCCCTGTGTGGCTGCAAACCTGGGGTAAGGTGGAAGCAATTATCAACTGCGGTTACATACTGACGGGTCTTCTTTAGTGCACCATTCGCAACAGCAGTTCATTGTCATGCACATTGCCACAATTCGCGACTTGTGCTAGTTATTGGATATGTATTTGTGTAGAAACTCCACTTTAAGTGGGGCATGTTGCACTAGTGCAACTTGTTCTAGTGCAAGTCTGTGTGTGGGCGGGAATCTAATGCATCATTCCTGTAAATGTTCAGTTATGTTTGAAAGGCCACGAGCCAAGTTAAAAATCATGCCTGGTGAAAGAAAAGTCCGAGGTTTTTCTGCTTTGTATCCCATAGAAGGAAAATGATTGATTGAACAATAAAACATAAAAATAGTATTTCGTGAATCTTGTAAAAATGATACCGACTCGCTCAGTAAGTGAAAGTAATGGCAAAGTACACTGTCCCTTGTCAGTAAATCAGCATAATATAGAAAAGCATTGCACCTGCTTTGAGTTACGTTTAGGATTTTTCCCAAGATTAGAACCGTACCGATTGAAGACAATCAATTTGAATGACTTGCTACCACTGAAGGGTTACCATTCACATTTTAAAACTTCTAAATACACGATGAGACACGCATTTCTCCTTAACACGTTGAATATAGATACGTACAACTCCTCATCCAAGTCCACCTCTTGCTCTCCATTGGCTAGCCTAGACTTGCTAGGACTCATCTCCCCTGAAACAAAATTAAAACTATATACAATACTTACTAGAACATGAACACTATAGAAAGTGGCGTGATTTTAGGTACAGCCAATCAGCTTTGATGTAGATCTTGGCCTATGCAAAGGTAGGTGAAACTGTGTATTTCAGAATTCACGCAGGTGATTTTATGCGAAACAACTAACAAAACCCCCAAAGCAAGTGTTTAATACAGCACACTAGTGAAGGCAGATTTGTCCATTACCAAATGGTGTGTGGTTTCGAGTTTCGACTTGACTGAACCAGGCATCACCTGAATGGACACACAGAAACACAGAAATTTCAACAATCCTCTTTAGAAACACTGCCCATTCCAGTACGTGAAGCTAAGACACATGGATAAATATGCCAATTACTGACGCATATACGGTTTCCATCACATCCAATATAGGGGCAAGGGTTTAATTCCTGTATAGAAAGCGTTCGTCAAGCGCACATTTCTGTTAAACCACCAGTTCTCCTGTACTGCAATCACAACTGAATGCATGCATGAACAATCATTGCTCATTGATTTTCATGTACGTCATTTTCGCAAAAAAAATTGGCAAACGGATCGTGGGTGCTTTCACAGCTTACAACACCATTTGAAGTCGATACAAACCCATGTTCAGTCCGAGAAGCAAACTTTCAATTTGGACCACTTACTGCTTGAAAATTGATCTAAACTTCTTCCTTACTCCGACTATAAAATATTTTTGGCTATGAAAAGAAGTGACATTTTGTTCTTCGCCGAGACCATGCTCAACACATAACTTGACACTCTGGGACAAGTCCCTTGTAGAGCCCGGTGTCGAACAATAACGAACTGTTAACAAACCCTGAAATTGCATCTAATTCTAATTTGACTAAGGAACAATTTGAGATGCATGTCAAAAGGGTACAGTAAAGTCGCGCGATTTTGTGACACTCAAAATTAATGCCAATAGACTGTTACAGATTCTTAAATTAAAATTTTCATTTCAACACAAACTTGCGATATCAGAAGCACTGAATGCTGTAACTTGTGTAAGAAGTCAATGGTGTCTCTTTCCTCACTAACTGTCCCATTAAAAATTATTAAGCAAGCCCAGAGTGGCTACACAAAGCTTACAATCATTGGATGGGATGCAGGTAAGTGGCAGCAAAAATCGTTGTCTGACAATAGTTAATTGGACTGTACCATAAAATCTCCGGGCTCACACGGTGCACAACCTAGTTATCATGTTTGCCTTGCAACCACCTATGAATTGGTTCCGTCTCATTCAGCTGCTGCCGTTCACTATCTACACTATTTTGAACGCTCGATATCTGACTGGCAGACATGATCGTATGGTGAATGGGCGGCTTGCACAAAAAATATTTCTCATCGCATCATGCATAAAACCTGGACACGTCGTCAAGAGTTTTTAGCCACAACGGCATTTGCAAAGGACAAGACAATTTGTCACAAGACGTTTAAAAAGAAGAAGTTTTGTAAACATGCAAGTTGATGTCAGGCGTGCAAGTTCATTGTCACCGTAGGATATAGATAGGACAGCATGCTCTAATTAAAAATATACGCAACCAGAACACAAGTCAGTTGCACTACAATGAAAAATTGTAGCCTTCGGCGTATTTCCCATTTGCATTTTCATCAGAAATTTTCGTTGTGCGGGACTCGGTGATTCTTTTCATAAATAAAGCGCGAAACACAAGATAAACACAAGACAGACTCAAGATACAATCAAGTTACGATCTATCATGGTTAAGACTAAGTAAAAATTACTTAGCCCGTTATACCGATTCTCGAGTTCAAGCCTTATAGAGTAGTAATCATCGATTGAACCCTATAGAGGTATGAAAGTTGTGTCTATCCGAAATTACCGTTCTAGCATTTTCTTTGTCTGAAATTCGTGGGATAGAAATCGGATATTTATGACATTGTGCGAAATTCATGGACCACTAAAAAACAATTTTGGACCTTGTACAAATTTCATGGACTATGGAACACTCATTTTGGAAATATTTATTTCTGTCCCAAAATGACTGGCCATCATAAAATTGCGCGATTTTACCGTAAGTGGTCAGAATGAAAAGTTGACCTTCTTACAGAAAGATCTCAGGCATTTGCATGGTTCTGTAATTCTCTTGTATTACAAAAATCTGACTGAACTGTAAGAAAATTTCACCAAAACAAAATCT
This sequence comes from Phoronis australis, assembly GCA_002633005.1. Classification (NCBI taxonomy): domain Eukaryota; kingdom Metazoa; phylum Phoronida; family Phoronidae; genus Phoronis; species Phoronis australis. The sequence goes on along the minus strand of NMRA01000037.1, from coordinate 104,492 downwards.
GCTCACATCATTTTCCACTAAACTGGTCACAAACTGACGTGCACGACCAACATAACAATACACTTAAGGTAGTCAAGAGCAGGCAAAACCAATTTTCAAGAGGTCACATTTACACATGCCCAATCTGAAGAAGGAAAACACAATGACGGTTGTTTGGCTAATTATCACACTTTGAATGGCTACATAACTATTCCGACAAAGTAATGGCATAGGTCTTGACCCGTCGCCATAGCAACATACCCTGAATTCAGTACAAACTGGTCTTGACGCAGATAGACCAATAAAAAACAACAAAACCGTAAGAATGATGAGTTACATAGAAGCCCCGCCACTATTGATCTTTCTCCTAAAACACGTAAAGATGAAAAAGTCGAAGAAGACGCAGTGTACTGTTGCAGGCGTAAGAAAGTAAATATTTAAATGTCTCAGAACAGTTTGTACAACAGCATAAAGCAACATTATATCATTTTGGAAAGCTCGTTATATTCTGAAAAAAGTGCTAGGAAAATATACAATATTCTTTCACAAATTGAAATATTGTAACTATAACAACAATCTGTAAAACATTTTTGGCATTTGACTAATGTTGCATTGTCACTATTACCATGGAGTTTCCCAAATGAGAAAGACACAAATAGAATATTTTGTTAAAGGTCATTGTCAGCTTTGCTTATAATGTGAACAGACTGACTTTTACATAATCAACGCAACTTTTAATCAGTTCATCTAATCCAATCACGTCCTATTTTAACCACGCGCGCCACGAGCGCACGCAGCGTTAACAATAGACTGCTTGAAAAAAAGATCGGGACTTTGTTCGAGTTGGAAGGAATTCAAGACATTGGCAGCCTCCTAAACCTAAGGTGTCCCTATTTGCGCAAAAGATATTCATAGCAACATGACTTTGATGTTTTAATTAATGTGAGGCATAATTAGTCGAAAAGGTTACAGTGTATGAAGCTCCCATCCTCTCTACTGGGGGCCAGTCGAGATGGTGTCACTGTCTAAAGTACACGCTAAGAGCAGAACACTGATTGACATTGTTAAGAACTAAAAGTATGTGTACATTAAGCAAACGCAAATTAACCACATTTCTATGCGCAGAAGGGTACTCGTTTAAGAACCCTTTGGCACTTCCTAGTACGTAAACTTGTGTCTAGTATCAGAATAGTAATGTATTAATGTGATGTAAACTTATGGTTTTGGGAATGCTCGAATATCGGCTATTTGAGTTTTTTTCAAAATATAGTATTCATACTCGGATGCATTGCTTTCTAGCAGTTTCTGTGCTTAACTACATTTAGTGTACATTATGTTTTTGGTAATAAACATTTCAAGAAAAGTTATAAACTTCTTTACTGTAGTTTCTTTTATTTGCTTATAAATGTCCAAAAATACTGAAATTTCCCTCCAAGTTAGAACACAGTACAGTGGACAAGTGGAACATATCAATATTTTTCATTTTGTGCACTAAATCTCTGCTTCTTACTCATTCCAATTCTGTACCATAGTATTCACGACAACACGTGAAGCCCTTGAAAATGAAATAAATTCAATTTTACCATTAAACAATTTCATCGGGAGTACATGATGAGATTACAGAAGAAATTTGCTCTAAAAATCCTGGAAATTAACCATTTAACGACAGAAGTGACTAGTCACAGGGTCACACTGGAGAAGGAAGCAGTCCACATTGACTCTCGGAAACTTATATACCATTTAGTTACTTAATTTCCTGGACTTTTAAAAGAAATTTCTACTGTAAAGTCCATTCTGGCAATTTGTATACACGACATTGGTGACATTTACTGCAACAGCATTGCTTGCCATCTACACTGTAGGTCCAATGTGACCCATGCACCCTAAGTGAAAACAAATTACTACTGGCAAATCAATTAGCAAAGTTGGTTTATAGTGATCTTTTGACATTGTATCACCATTACACTATCAAACATGTTTAAGAAAAACATTCTTGAACAGTGCCAACATTTTTGGTGCTTACATATTGCATAGCATACTAATGGTTTTCTCCTTCATTGCCCTGAATGGAGGATCTAAATACGATCTGCCAATATCTACTTGAGGGAGGTCAAAATCCAGTTTATGGCAACTACAAAATGCAGGGTAACAGTGAACTTTTGCAGCTAGCCACAAGCCAGCCAGAATATAGAATTACCCACATGTGTATTACTGAGGTCTGTGACTGAATACTTGATACATATTTCCAGATGACTTCCAACCCATTCATTGAAATGAGAGTCAATTTAGACCACGCTGCGTTCACGCCGAGTTTTTTAAAAAGTCGGCTGTTGATTTAAAAAAATCTCTAAAGTTTAGAATTGTCCAAGTAGACATTTTTGACATCAGTATAATCCCAGGTTGAATTTATGAAGCTCCGATCGAATATTCGACTTGAAAAATGCCAGGTTGAAACCAGAAGCGGAGGCAAAAGCCCCGTTTAGACACCAACTTTTGGCCCAGCACAACTGACATGGAGTAAATTGACCCGTGTCGTGCTCAGATCATTAATAGCGTGCAAAATAGTGCTCATTTCCAAAAGGTCACAGTTTATTATTTTCCGTACCGAAACACATAAATCTGGGTTTAATGTAAGTGTCCGGGTTTGTGGAATCTGAAGGAGTAATTAAATCGAAGAGACCCACTTCATATGGTTGAAGTGAGATCTCGGCCAGTCTTTCAACACTGCGGAAAATGGAAACCAAAATATACACCTGAGAGTGAAGCCCAAGGAAACTCTGGTGGAAGTCCACGGGGATTCTGACAGGGAAATCATTCATTAAACTCGTGGAGTACAGAAACAGACTCTTCGTATTATTAAATGTTTCAAATAACATTCAGCAAACCCATGCTTTGAACATCAACAGGGCCATTGAGTTTTTTATGAACACAAACGCATTTCAAGAATCTTACTATTTGTTATTACTATTATTATTATTGACAAAAGGAAATTGTGCTTTTTATAGCCTCATAAGCAACTTCCCCCCAGTGTACCCACTAACCCAATTACCTTAGTTACTTAATTCCTAGCACCTAGGGTGCAACCATCACATATTTGAAGGGGGTAAAACTGGAATATAGGACAATGAGACATTTGATTTTACCACATGGTGTCGGAGGGGAATAGACTATAGCTAAATTTTGCGTGGAAGAAAATTCTTAAACATTTCTGTTGGTCCACGTCAGCTATGTAGCAAAAGAAAGAACATGTATGTCACTCAGAAAATGATTTGGAAATGTCCACTTGAGATGATAAACATACTTAAGACATATGATATTTTTAACAACTGTACATGCTTTTTCTAAATATGTTTAGTTACCCAGAAATCATACTCGTCGACCTAACCATGGACGGTTAGCCCCAGTTATGTATTCTTACAACGTATATAACAATATGTGTTACATAATACAAAATGAAAGCGCTCCGAGGAGCGAAACTTGGCGAAATTAACCAAAAAGATGACGATAAAGATGATGACAAAGATGACGAATATGACGACTAACAAATAAACAAATACATGTTTTAAAAGAATCTTACAGGGTTCGGGGTGGGGGGAGGGGGGGGTGAAGTTAACATTTTATAATCTAAGAGCATGTGAAAGGGAGATACATGACTTCCATTTGCTCATTCATGGTCACACTCACTCAGACTAAATACTTAAGTTTACATTTACATTTATCTACATAAAAACATTAATTGTAACTTATATGTATTAAGTGAAACCATATAACAAGATGAAGAAGATAACGTTTTCTTCCTTAAAGATTACATTTAACCGGTGCACTTAAACGACGTTAGGAACTGGTTAAAAATACCATCACTAACATGAAAAAGATACATTAGATTCATTTCAGTCTACGCTTTTTATCATTCAACCAATCAGAGGTGAAGAGAAAATCCCAACGGATCATGACATGTGATGCACGGATCATAGGATTTTCAACAACACCATCAGTTACTAGACAGTATGTCAAGTCAAAACAGTGGATCAAGACATGTGGCACACTGGGTCACAGGACTTTTCACCCTCACAGCCAAAAAAAAACGGGTTTTACTGAGGATCACCAGACTCTGTCACATGCAAACAAATAGACCTGTGAGTATAACCAACTATTAATTTAAACCAAGGCAGATTACTAACTTCATAAGGCCACCATCTTAAAATAGGTCATGGCTAGTCATATGTACTACGGTAATGTTCAAACAAATAAAAGGAATTGTCACACAAGCAGCTACTCTCACAAAAACAAACAGACAAAATTCAACCAGTACAAGGAAGGCACCTAGAATCAAACCATTTGTGACTCGACATTAGACTTTCTTGTAATGCTGCCAAATGCTCCAGTTTAGTTCACTGTCGCATCATCAATTTGTTCTCCAGAGTTCATGACCAGTATGTAGCCATAACTATACTTCAGCCTTGTACACTGATGGACGCCAGTGGCTAGATTATAGTCCACATCAATGTAACATCTACTGAGAAAATATAGACTGCTTAATTAAATTATCGTTGGTACATAACAAAATACCCAAAGTTAGACCTCTGGTGAAATCCTTAATACTAGTAGACCACAGGGTTTCATGGGTCACTCCCACAATACTCAATTTTAGTCCTGGTGAGAACACTGTTAAACCTGCTTACTATAGATGTACGGCAATCATTCTTCAATTTGGAACACGATATGGCGGACAGGAGAAATTCCATTTTGTTAAATTTCTCAACAAAAATAACTTTCCAGGATAATTTACGTCGCTTTTAGCATGGTTTGTATGACATAGCTATTAATTACCAATTAACATTTGGTAAAAATTTGTCACAACAAGGTAAGCATTTGAAAAATAGAAATATAGCAATTTTAGGAAATCTTTTTTATCCAAACTGAAGAACTTTTACTGTAATTTTCCCTCAACGAAAAATTATAAGACAACTGATTTTAAACTTAAAATTATCAGTGTCACACACTTGCACGCGAATCACCTTAGATGGTTATAATGACTGGAAATAGCAGTGTGACAGAACTATCCACAAATTCCTGCATTTATCACTTAACAAGACAATGGCTAATTCACACATAATCAGGTAACTTATAATGGGGTAAATGATAGTGTCCTAAGGCTGTTTTTGATCGCAAAATTGTGTCCAAGCATCTCAGGCACTCACACAAGTCTTTTACATCAACGTCGACTCGATGTTTTGGGGAATGTCAGTCCATGTGAAAGGTTAACTATGACCTTGGACTAAAGACAAAATTGCAAGACGAGCAGGATTATCATTCGACAGTGTGTGAGAGGTGGATTGTCATCGGAGTTATCGATGTTGCTGTCAACAACAGCACATCTTGTGGTATTATTTGATAATACAATAGATATTATTCATATATTCACTATTCTACCACTGTAAGCATGTCATTACATTTATTGTCAAACATACATTCATATTCTTCAATTATTTTGCAAAAAAATTCTAAAATTGTAGTTGATAAGCCGCAGATTAACTGTCAGCAAATTAGTTAAGCTTATAACAGCTTAATCTTTATCTAAGAAAATAAAATTTCATGTGTCTAGTTTGTCCACCATATTGTGTGCTAAATAGTGAAGAACTAGGGTATCCATCTAAAGATACCTTCAATGTCTTGGGCATCAATAAGCAAAAACTTGAGCATCTTGTTAACTACTGAAACTGGCCTGAAAGGTTCTTCTGCCTTAAGGTAACTTTTTCCGTCTACGGCCAGGCTCGTATTATGTATCGTTTTCTTTTTTCATATTTTTTGTTTCTCGGAGGTGGACCTTTTTGCCCACTTCACCAAATGGGGGGGCCTCATTCGAGCTTCTCTCCCCCCAGCCCACCCTGTTTGCACGCATGTAGTCTCAGTCTCGAACCATTCTTATTCAGATAAAAAGCGATTTATGGGTTTTCAAAGAACTGACAGTTCATTTTTCCTTGAGACCATGCGCCAAAATGTGCTTTGGCAAGCCAACTTGTAGAGCCTGGTCTCAAACAATAACAAACTGTCTGTTCATTCAAAGCTTTGAATTCGACAAACAAATTGAGATCAATTACATAATGGAAAGTGTGAAAACGGAAAATGGTTGTAATTCATGGTAACTGACTTTGTAATTTCCATACACCACAGTAACAGATGCCATGACTTAATTTTTGGTTTTAAACTGCCAAAGTGGAATATAATTCATCAAATTTGACGTATTCTGGCCATGAACAATCATTAATTGTTTTCTAGAAGATACGTTCAAGTTGCATTCATTCTTTCTGAAGATGGCGCTGTTCTTTTCAAGTTTTGAGAAACAATAAACATAGCATGATTCAGCAGAGAAAGTAAAGAAATTCCCTGATCATTTCTGTTATTTATCATTTTGAAACAGAAAAGAGAAATTTGATGGTTAAGAAAATGGGAAATTTACGTTTGCTAAAACGTATAAATCTCTGTTTTCGAAAATCAAGCTCTCTACAAGTGGTCTAAATTAAAAGTTGTTTTGTCATGGAAGGCAAGTTTACATTAACCCCTATCTTATAACAAGTAGGCCTAGGCTCCAAAACTACAAGTTGTATTGAAGGACTTACAACTATGGTGAGAACTGTTTAAACAGTAAAACTTATCCAAATCATTAGTCAAACGCAATTTATCTTTTCAGGGTTACCATCAATAGAAACTTTACCGTCCCGATTTCATTCGCCTTGGCACTGATTGACTGATTGACAGGTGTTTTTAAACAGCAGAGCAGATCATTTGACAACTGATCGATAGGGTTTCATCATCCAAACAAGGTAATGACAACCTGTTAGTGTTAAGTCACAGTAATCAAACTGAGTGGCTAAAAATAGGGGGTTCTAAGGCACTTTACATGCTTCTTTAAACAGAAATTTTAATGGTGTTTTTCTTTCAAAATAATTCGCCAAAACGTTTACTTTGGCCAACTTCCCAAGCTTATCACTTTAACTCACCATACAAAGAAGTGTCTTTCTCATGATTACCGTTTTCTATAGGCGTCAATGAATCACCAGCGCGCGATCTGTTCTTCATTTTTGATTCCATGTCAATGGAATTCACAAACAAAATCAAATAAAGAAAGATGCTCTATCGTCCGTCGCCATTTTGGAATACCTTGCAGCTCATGAATATGCATTTAGCCTCGTTTTGAAAGTTGGGAAACCCCCGTAAACAAGTGGGAATTCCGGAAACGTGTAGTGCGTAACCAACAGTGCTTCTCCAGAAACCGTTTTCAGATAATGTTCACGTCATGAAGGGGTGGTAGGTTATAAGCTGATTAGTTCAATTTTCTAAATGTATTTTGAAGTTACAACGAAAAAGATTGGAAGTATTTTTAACCCAAGAACAAAATGGGAATGTAGCAAGGGCATTCATCAAGTTTTAGTTTTGAAGATGTTCCTCAATAATAATTTCAAATTGGACCTGGGTGAAAGTAATAAAGCACATTTGTTTACTCAGACGAAGTTAACATTCAATTTTATGGAGGCAAACTAATGAAAATTAGAAAAATACAAAATTAATAGCATTTGGTCCAGCAGCCAGCACTGAGGAGACTTTGTGCGATCTAAAACAATGTGAACATTCACTTCTTTATTTTACAAAACTTACTGAGTTGAAGAAGCCATTGTGCAGTTTACCTTAGTATTATAAAAATAGCTGTAAAAATACAGAAAACACCATTTGTTTCATCGAGTATTATTCAAAGTCAACTAATATGGGTCCAAGAAAATCTTCCAACTTTAAGTACACCATAAGCAGTACAAAACATTTGTTTAGCAAGCGCACACCAAGCCTTTAACATGGGGGGCTCGAATCTCTGACAAAGTGGACCTTTTGCTAACAAAAACGCAGGAGGACCACCTTCAGGTCTGTGAACTGTGCGTCTGCGCTTTTTTAGTGGGCTTTTGACTCGATTTCTCAGACTTTTTGTTTCGCTGAGGCGGACCTTTTTACCCACTTCACCAAATGGGGGGGGGCTCATTCCAGCTCCCCGAGCCCCCCCTGGGTGCGCGCATGTTCAGTCTGCCATCTTTGGATATGGTTGCGCATTTATTATTAATGTCAGCAGAGTGTACCAGGAGTGTGACCTGAAGGAGGCTGAGATTACGGAATGACATTTAAAGTTACAAATATTAACATGGTGACCAATTCATGCCCTTCTTTTTACTAGGAACTAGTGTACAAAAATAAGGGCTTCAACGGTGTTACTGAGTAGCTATCAAATTTTCTGAATAAGATTTATATACGATTAAAAATATATCATTTGTTGGTCTGTTTTGCATAGTTAAAACACTGATATTCGAGTAAAAGGTGTGAAATTTTGAATCGTGAGAATGTGATCTACAAGTTATAACGTGGTAAATTTTTCACCAATTTTTTTCAACCTTACATTGCAATGTCTCAAGCATTTGCAAAATGAAAAAGATCAATTTTGGCAATTATTTTTGTCCAAAATTCACCACCGTCACACAAACAGATAAGTATGTTAATTTTGAAGAGGAAACACGGCTATTTCAGTACCCCCAGACCTGGGCCATAAATAATGATTTTCCTTCATAGCTAAAGATTGAAACTATTAAAATGATACCAAACGCGAGTTTGGCCTATAAACAGATACTAAAAATGACTTTCCCATCCAATTCTCTGAAACAAAATAATGCTATATAACCCTCAACAATCCTTAAAAGTTTGGAGGAAAATTTGAAAACTTCCTTCATTTCAAAGTCTGTGGCTAAACAGCCAAGTGTGACCTACACATTTAGCGAATTACCAGTCAACTGTGGGAAAAAACAACCCATCGATGACCATAATGTCCAATGTGTGACATAGGGAGCGTGAGTTTTTATTCGAATCCTGCCTTTAGCTTAAAAGATTGATGCCAATGATGCATTTGCAGGTGACAGAACGAGGACTGGTTGAAATCATCGAAACAGGGTTTAGTATCTGTTTAAATTAATAAAGTAAAAATACAAATCATTTGTATAAACAAAACTTGTATCATTTTATTACAAAATAACAATCACACATAACAACATGAGGAAATATAAATTTCACAAAACCATATGCCAAGGAAGGAGCTTGGAACTGGAATGTCTATTTCAAAAGAAAGGGTAAAGTCATGACAGTGTCACAGAAAATATAAAGACAAAATAAATTCTTAACTTGCAGTGGAAGTAAAAATAGTTTTTACCTTAAATACTTGTCCTGACGAAAGTTTATTTTGAACAGGCAACTTTTCTTTGTCAAACAGATTAATACAAGTTGTTAGACTGCGAAATTACAAAATTTATTTTCAAGTTGCACACATGAACTTATAATTTCATTCCCTGTGTCATGAAGAAGCAGTCTTTCTTAGATAAGTGAAGTTTATGAAGGAATCCTTCATTGGGTTGCAGTCTCCATCACGCTAAAACAGAAATTGTAAAAACAAAATTAGACCGGAGAATAAATATTTTAAAGCAAAGTAAAAACTGATTACAACCCTATAGACATACACGATCCAATACAATGTTTTTTTTGGTTGAGGACTTCAAACAATCACCAAATACATGACACAACTTTCTCAAAATGAAAAATACACATTACAGAACCAAATCTTTTTTGAAAGTACTTATCCGTATTATTTTTACCAAACCCATCGTCACTTTTCTAACCACAGTCCATCAATCAAGTAAATAATGGAACAATACTGATTCGATAAAAAGCCTTAACATACAACGGCATTAAACCTGTGCTTTCTATCAAAAACATGCTATGATTTAGGTAACATATCATTTTGAAATTGACCTAAAAATTTTCCTCAATTATATTAAAGGTGATCTGAGGTCTCTGAAAGAACTGACAGTTCAGTTATTGCACGAGACTAAGCTCATAAAATTTTCTGAGTTTGGTATTAAGGCTATCTCAAACCTGATACAGTGGCCTCCATTCTAACTTATATAACAAAAAACCAGGCTTTGTCAACTAGTAAAAGTATATATTTTCTAAACAAAAGAAGATCAGGGATTATAAAAAGACATTTTATATTGATGTGCCATTATTATTATTACATTAATACCTTTTTTAGGTCAAAACTTCATTTTTAAGAAAGGTACATTCATAGCAAAATACCTTTTTAAATGAAAACTTCACCAGTTACCTTAAAAACTGATAAGAATTTTCAATTAGTCTCTTAATTTGGTTTCTATGGCAAATCAACTTGCAAAACGTGAAGTATTTTTGTAAAAAGTAGCAGTCGTATTCATCTTTGTTACATTACACAAAAACTAGACCTTTATTTCGAAAATCCTAACAGCGTTTTTGACATTAATGAAAAACAGATAGTTCTTCAAATGCCTCGTCGAAATAAATTCTAAACTGTCAGAGTATAAAGGAATTTTATGACGTCAGTTTAAGTGGCCCAAATCGAAAATTGTTTTTTTGACAGAAAGCGCGGGTTCAATGTCACTTTAATGACCTTTTTAACATGCACCAATCCTTAAAATTAAATCTTGTTCATTGAACATAGAAGTTGGAAGGTTTTTTTCTCGACTTAAAGTCTCATTTGTGCAATCATAACTGGCTAGTTGTCACATGTGTAAAGTAGACTTGCTACTGAAACAGTCATGAATTCTTTTTCAAACAAGTCCTTGATGACCAAACGCTAATCAGTAAACAAATAGCAGAGAGAACCATGAGAAGGTCAACTTAACAATTAGCCCGTATTCTAAGAGATGCCTCAGAAATGTGTTGAGGTAGACCTTACATACATGCTAAGATAGACCTCAAGTAAAAACTCCCTAGGAACTGTATTTTATAGGCAGATGGATACAACTGATGCAAAAATGTGAAAGCTGTTCCAGTAGATCATCCACCCAGTTTATACCTGAAGTTCAGTAAAAGCACCCTCTCACCTCTCTAAATATTAGCATGCAAATTAGCAGAAACTGTCTGAGAGGCAAACCTTATAGACATCCCAGAGGTAACCTTGGAATCTGAGGTAAACCTTCTTGAAATTTTACGTGTAGTTTCCCTGAGGAGTCAAGTTTCTAAGAAATGATTCCTTGTTCGGCTAAGGAAAGGATTCCTAGGTACACCTTACATGGAAAACAAGGATGGTCTCAGAGTAGAGCAGTTAATATATCCCCCTCTAGTTACACTTTGAACGACGTGCAGTTTTAGAAGATGGACCAATATATCTATCAACCTGAGGTAAAATATTTTCTTCAAAGCATTACCTTGCATCCAATTTCTCCTGCCATTGAGGTTACTCGCTTGACAAACTCTTCATTCTGATCCACTTTCAACTCCAACATAAACCTATAACAAAACATTGAGAAACCAATGACAGTTTTCAAAACACGACAAAGTTATGTATAACAATAACATAACGTTTTGCTAATTACAGGATTTCGTCTTGCACACACCAATAACCACCAGATTTCTTGCACTGACCTCAATAAACGAGCGTGGGGAAGTCTGGAAACAAGTTCTTAGTAATACTTGAAAACTATCAAACTACTTTATTGTTTTAAATGTAAAACTTTTAAAAGCACCCTTAATCATTTCGGTAAGCAAAAATAACGTAACGGTGGCAAAATTAAAACTCCAAGCCAATATGTTTAAAATACCCACAGCACTCTCTTCCACTACACTGTACACATGTAGTTAGTTCGTGCTTACCTGGTACTTTCCAAAATTAATTTGGCATTGTCAACAAAAGTGTCTTCAACTTTGTTCTCAGGTTTCAAATGATGAACCATACTGAAATTGAGGATAAACAGGGTTGACACAAAGTACTGATGTAACACACAGAATGAAAGGTAATGTGCTGTAAATTAAAAAAATCTAAAACTCTCCTAGGATTCTGACATTTTAAGAAAACAGTTGATTTGGCTGTTAAAATATCTCATTGTTGATAGAAGAAATGTGGGACTGCCCCATGTGAACTCCAACTGAAACTAGAAAGAATAACGTTTAACCACTTTAAATAGTGTTCAGTCAAGAAATGTTCTAATTTCTGTTGAGTCAACAATGTCATGAATCAATAAACATCTCGTGTTTACCTATTTAGTTAAATTCTCAATTAGAATGTAAAAACAAAGAAGGGCGTGTCCACTTTCTGTATTTTACTAGTTGACCACATATTTTATTAGATGAACAATCTGGTCTTCTTGTTGAAAAATTTCTCATTCATTTGTCATGACAGTTTTCTTACCTGTTAGAAAAATAAGCCACGTGAAACAGTTTTTGATAGCGTGCTTTCTTGTGTAAATCACCAATGCTGTTCAGAGGAAGGAAGCAAACACTGAATTCTTCTGAGGGTAAAGGCTCTGAAATAATGAAGAATTATAATAGTTTGTGTTCAACTTAATATACACACAGGTCACAGCAGCTGTCCCAATAAAAGTCAGTCAAGTATCATAATAAGATCTGAACCAATGCTGTAGTGGTAAAATTAGAGGTAAGTAGGCGCCCAAAGCCCACCATATTACCTTGAGCACTGAACGTAACTTACGGTGCGTAGGCACTACATTCAAATGCCAAAAGGTGGTTGGCTGCGCCCACGTGCGCCTACACCCCACTACAGCACTGATCTGAATGTATTTCTGTATTTGCATCAAAACTGTGATAGTACAAGGGACACATTGGGAGAAGTCTATCCATCTACTGAACTTTATGCAACAGTTGAATAGTAGAAGCCAAAGGGTGGTTACAATTAATGGCAAAGGGTCACCATGTCAACGGATGATGACTACACAATATACTGATCTTGTATGACTACACAAGCCTACAATAGCATCTTCTTATCTCTAGATTTCAAGCTGTGCTAAGGTGCACCAGCTATATAGCCATCTTGACAAGCTATTTAACCCCAAAACCCTCAATATTCTAAATTTACATGAACGAATTTCTTCATCAGATTTAGCCTCAGTTTTAAGCAACACACCAGAATCTAACTCTGGCTACTGGTCTTAGAACATGCGGGTAATTGAACTGACATGGTTGCTTGGTTTTAAATACTAATTGCAAACATATAGCATCGTCAGCGTTACAAACACTAGGATGATATTTACCACCGTTATAATTCCTTTTGTTATTACTGCTATAACTACCGTGAAATTAACTATATAGACATTGGTTGTAATTATAGTATGTTGTCAAAATACCATAGTCAACAATAAGTACTCTTACCATATTCAGTATCAAGTGGATTTGATGCAACCTGCTCTTCTGTATTTGAGGTACATGTCTGACTTTCAACTTCTTCTTCCTCTTCGCTTTCTTCAGTAATCTCTGTAATACACCCAGCAGAGTTTGTTTTAAAGTTGTAAGGGAAAATTTGATTATATAGCCTGAAATATGTGGGTCACTTAAGAGAAGCTATGCCATGCTTAGCAATTAGAATGCGCCACTTTAAACACCTCGTGACTAATGACAATTTTTACCAATGTCACAGTGAATAATCGGAAACACAAAATTCATCCACAACACATTTTCATCAAAGCACAACTCACCAGTGAGCTTCGGTCCTGCAGCTTCTTCAGCCTCACTTTTTGTCTCCGCAGGGGGTATGTACTTGGACCTGGTGGCCAGTTCATGGAGCATCGACAAAATGTTATATTCGGACACATCACACGATGACTAAAATGGAGGTCAAAAGGTCAAATTCATGCGCAGAAAACTTTACATAGATGCACATAATTTTATTCTTCAATACATTGTGTAGCATGTGGTTTTTGTAACCCTATGTAACCCAGTTGACCTAATTACTTTTTACACTCCATGTCTCATGGGGTACTTTATTTCTCGTTTTAATAGCTTGCTTGTTTGACGTATGATGCATACTCACAATTATATGAACCCAAACAGTGAAGGAAATCTTGCCTCTGTACATGGCAATAACTAACTCAGTTGTGATGGCTAGCCTCAGTATCAATAGTTGCCATGGTATCTATTTACAAAGTGATCAGATTACTTTCTACACAATTGCAAAGATTCAACCATTACTTGAAACATGAACTAAGCATGAGTAAAACTATGCACTCCTGTTGTAGTTTGCATGCTACATGTTAATACATGACGACAGATAACAATGTCATCATGTGACATGTCAAACTCACTAGAACAAAACGACCAAAGGATATAACATTGTTTACATACTTTTGTCAGTTGGTTGTTTGACTTTTTAAAGAAGCTTTTTTCCTCACACTCAATGCCAAATGCAATAAATGGGCTGACAATGATATCTCCCCAATAACCTCGTCTCGCCACCTTTTCTCCACCCTAAAAGAGAAGAGTCATAGTGTATTCAGTGCAATTCATAATAAACTGGAACCTGCGTCTTTGTCTCAGTTTTGATGTAAATTTTGATCACAGAAGGGATAAGCGAAGTAGACAGTAGGTGAGTAAAACAGCTGAACAGGAATCAACTGATATTTACCCTTGGCGCCAAGTTCTGAATTCGGTTGGTTTTTAGACAGAAAAGCAAAGGTACTTAATAGGCGAGAATCAATTTCGTTGATTCTCAACGACAATATGCAAGAATATGACAATAAACCATGACATTATGGCTTTAATTGGAAATAATTTTATTTTGTTGACATTTCATGACAATAACTGGGATGTTCTATTATCCTGTATGACACTAATTGACTTCTACTGTATCACACGCAACTTGGAAGTTATAATGGACGGATTACAGACATCATGATCATAACAAATTATATCACAACAAAACACCATAAAAAGTCGGATCCTGGGATCAGGAAATTACAGCCATTTGTTAAAACTTTGGAACTGTGCATAAACCAAAATTAAGATTATTCCCCTCACTCCAAAATATGTGTACAACTAAAAACATTATATTTTGCAGTGTGAGAAAAGAAGCACTCTTTCAACAGTAAAATGTATCTCAGTTACATAAAAAGTACAAATATTTTTAATTACAAAAGTGACATCAAATCTGTGCTTTATGTCAAAACACTTAAGTTTTTTATTATTTAGGCCACTTACTGTTATAAAAGAGTTCTCAAATAATTTCTTACTCAGATGAGGAATTATTTCCGGGCTATGGAAGAACTGAAGCTTGTTTTTTCTTCAGCAAATATTACTTTCTAGTCTTTTTACAAATAACCTATGTGCCACAATTTCCTTAACAGTCATGACAGGATGTGTGTTAAGACAGCAGGGATAATGAACAGCTAGGGGAGACTCACCTGTTTAAGGAGGAAGCCGGATGCCAACGTCAAATTGGACACATCATAGGAGCCTTCTCGTATCTCGAACGCAGTCCCAGTCTCACGCCACCAGCTATATAATTTACTATGAATTATCTCAGCCTGAAACATAAAAATATAGAACTCATGTATCCACAAACTAACTGACAGCAAAGCATAACTCTAAGGTCAGATTCATACAACCTTCAAAGTGAACAAAGTGTTTCTGGGAAATCTCATGGTTGTAATTCAATAACCTGAGGTGCAATTTATTTTCAATCAAGTTTCCTGTCTTCGACAGGAGGAAAAACAGTGCAGGTGAATCCCAGCCATAAGACCTAGGTGAAGCAGTATGTTGAGAATCCTATGATATCCAAGTGTTACTGATTAACAGACCAGCTATTGATCAGGGCTTGGAATGACCAATGACAAAAAACGCGGAAACTTTGAAACTTTTACGGCCCAAATCATCGCCCGATAACCAGCCTAGAACTGGTCAATGTGAACCTTTCCCCGACAAANAAAAAAAAAAAAAAAAAAAAACGTTACCACCATCAGTAGCATGCGTCTGCGTCCTTTTAGCTCGCCCGTCTACTCCCAACCCACACATTGTTGGCTGCAGAGCGATAGTATTTGTCGCCGCGCTTAACAATAACACGAGACGCCATTGAAAATGACACCACGCTATCCCAGATGCCCCGAAAATGTTGACAATTTACGTTCCTCCGAACATAAAGAGCAACTTCCGCTTTTCGAGGTGAACGTCGTCTGCAACGCCTCGGTAAAAAAGGAATTTGACGCGGAAATTTTATATCAAATCCGATCTTTTTACGCGGAAATATTATAAAAAAAGCGGAAAGTACATTTGAAAAAAGCGGAAATCCGCGTTTCCGCGGAAAATTCCAAGCCCTGATTGATGAAAATTAATATTTGCAAGTGCGCGACATGCACAGCAATGTTAAAACTGCTGCGAAACAAAGGAAATGATATTACGAAATGTCAGTATAGAGTCCTGTTGTGGTAAAGTGAATAACTCTCACCTGGACCTTGACTGGTAAAGATTTATGGAGAGGAAGCATGCATGAAACTCAGTCTTTCACTGAACTCATATTCAGTTTATTTCAGACAGCAATCACAGCAACAGATGGTTATTTAAAAAAATATAGGGGGCGCACAAACTGGTGGAGGTATTCAGTAATGCGACCACTTACGTCCCGATCAACCAGCTTCATGCTGAAGTCCCAGTCAAAGACTCCTTTACGGCAGTCGTATCGCACACCGAGGTAGTGACGAAGACGTTGCTCCCAGAATGCCTTGACATCAAAGGGAGATTTATTCCTCCAAAATTTGAATATGCCCTCTAGGAAATCTCTTTCTTTGAACTAAAAAGAATATATATATGTGCATATAATTAACACCATTAAGATTTTATGTCTTTGAGATTTAAAACAAGTATAAAACTGAACCATTTCTCATTGATCTGGGTTAATGTCCACATTTGACAGAACACACACCTCCGACATTACAAAATGATGCCAGTGGTTGGCTGAATGCCCGCGTATTGACTTCCAAGTTTCTCAATTTAAATTCACGGGGCGTTAACCAGACTAGCGTGGTACTACCCAAACACATTGGGAAAGACCATCCACCAAGAACAATAATGTCGCGAAGACACAGGGAGTAGTTGTTTTTAGTAAAACCCTGCTTTTATCAATCAAGCGGGAAACCAATAATGCATTAGTAGGTGACATGACCAAAACAGAATTAAGAATCAATTAAACTAAAAATTTTGTTTAAGCCACTGACTAGAATAGAAATGATTTGCGAGACTGGGAGGAGCTATCGCTTGAGGCCATGCTCAAAATGACCATGCCAGTCAAGACAGCATGTTGAGCCTATGTTACAAACATTTCAAATCTTGTCAACACGCCATCTGCTGGCCACATCACGTGACCTAATGAATATGAGCATGGTTGATATTGAGCCTAGTCTCAAACAATCACAAATTTGTCAGCTCACTGAGGAACAATGCAAAAATAAATATATATCAATAAATGACCTAAATGAAAAGTAATTTTGACAGGTGACTTTTTAGCACTAAGGCAAAATAGTAACAAGATTGCAAGTTATTTCTAAATCAGCATTCATGGGAATTCAGCTGGATTATGTCCATGGCTTACCAGGGGATTATTGGAGATTAAAAGCCCTTAAAAGATTACGATGCAAACAAAATGAATACAGTGATGGGTCACCTTAACAGAGCATACAGTGTGTCATGACTGAAATGTGAAACTGTTCAGGGAGACTCACCTTAAGAAGTGAGAGGTCCAGAAGAGGAAATTTCTTTTCTAAGAAATCAAAGTCAGTAACCATCCTGAAACACAGCACAAGCCATTGCACATCATTCAAAAACCGCCAATTCTACATATTTTCTGTAGTTAACTGAAATCAGACTTTGCTTAGACAGGTGAAACCAATGTAATAGGAAACTAATTGTAACAGAAATACATTCAAGCTTCGGTGATGCTTCCTATAATTACTTCTTAATGTAATGTTTATGTTTGACTTAAGGACCAAATTGAAACTGAGCTATGAATGTAAGTGAATGACATGCTTTATTTCACAGAGTCCTGACCTTTTACAGCTTTCATTCCACCTTTTATCGTGTTTTAAAAGACAAAAGCAATTTCAAATAAATAATGACTTTATTTGAATCACAGAAATCATATCTTTTCATTCCAGTAACTTTTCAAAGTTCAATATGAAGAATGCAAAGTTTGACTAAACACCTTACTTTATGCACAAGTTGGCCATCCTCTCCACATACTCCAAAGACTGCTGCCTTATGAGACTGTTGCCAAACAATTCCAGAAACAACTCGGTTTTCTCTATGAAAGATATGTTTAAAGACTGTTAACACAACATGTATGTCCAATGACAAGGAAAGCATACGATATTGAAACAATACAACATAGAATGATCCAACAGTCAATGATCGGTTGTCGAAACACGCGGTGGAGTTCTCCTGAGACATAAAGACCAGGACAATGATGCAACATGCCATACTCACATCATTATTCAATAGTCCCCAGTCCTTCAACGGTCTCTGAAACGGATCCCAGGACTTGAAGGTAAGTTTAGGACAACAGATCATGGCAATGATATTGCTAAATCATCAGCTGATAAAATGCCATCATTTACTTGAATTACACATCTACAACAAACCTTGTAAACCCATCCTGTTTGCAGGTTCGTAAGCCAACAGTAGGAACAACATATCTCTAGCGTATAACTCCAGGCTGTTTTCAAGAATGTAGAACTGTAATGAAAGAGTACAATGACATTTTCAAAAAGAATAAAGAAATGACAGATACACCGAGATGAAAGCAATAAAAACCCACATATATCAGCGGTTCAAAATATATGCAAAAATTGCATTAAAGTTCTACTTTTATTACAGGAACATTTTTTCTGTCAAAGTTGAATTCTTGGCTGAAGCACTTTGGGGTTTAAAAATATTATCACGCTCCTTCCATCTAAACTTGTTTGCAAATGATCCGGCAATTGAAGTCACAGGCAATGCGTAGCGCATGTGCCATTTTCGAATTCGCAGATAGGCAACCCTTATAAATTTTTGCAGCATTCCGTTGAGTCACTGATACTTTAGAAGTTATTGTTGGTAATGAAAGTCAAATCCTATCATAGTAATGAATATTATGATTTTGACTTCATGAGATTAAATGGGTTAATTTATTCTTTCGTGTTTTGGCAGCTAAAGTCTGAAGAGATGCATTTTTGAAAAGACACCTATCCCATTAGCATGTAACATGTTGAAAATGCAGGGCATTTCTAATAACACACCAGTCAATACATACATTTATTTTTCTCTTTTGCCATTTATAAGACTTGGCTATCGTCTTCAAAACATGTCGGCAATCTCCTGCTCCAACCAAGAGGACATTCAAAACTGTAAACAGATAAGACGTACACAATTGCAAAACTTCATTTAACAATTTTTAACCACAAATGTTTGACACAGCACCAAACTATTATTATTGTCCCAGTAAGAAAACTGAAAAAATAACAAGGGATGAAAAATTAAATAAATTACTCTAAATTCACACATTAGCCAACATTTTTACCTGGAATAACGCAAAATTCAACTCACCTTGAGATGAACTGTCAAGACTCAGAGATTTAAGTTGGCCAGTGACATCTGAAATAAAAAATAAGAGAGAGATATTAAAAACAGGCCCTAAGAGCTAAAATTTCACCACCATTGTAAAGTTGTAAATATAAAGTGTATTATGAGGTCAAGGCCTACACAGGCATACAATAAACATTTCTGATTCCAATTCTAAAACCAGGTCAAAAGTTCAGTGACATTGTGAATATGACACACACATCATCATCTAAATGGTTCCATTATTTCAAATTGACTGCTTTGGAACAAGGAATGTTCATTAAAGTTATAGTTATGGTTCCATTATTTCAAATTGACTGCTTTGGAACAAGGAATGTTCATTAAAGTTATAGTTATGTAGGACCTCATTGAAACTCTGCACAGTTAGCCTAATATCTACTCAACAGAAATTTACACTGTAAAATTGTGTTGTCTGAAAGTAGGAAGCCTTTAGACGTTGATTTTAATAGGGACACATGAGCAAATATTTTTAATGAAACTAAAAAGAAACGGACATTCATTGTAAAACAATACAATAGCGATAACAACATTGACCAAATTTCTATTGATCAATATAATTCTTCAAGACGAAATCTCAAAAATGCTATTATAGTTTTTTAAAATATAATTACGTTTTGTAAAAAAATCGTAAGTGTCTTACTTTTTGCAAAACTGTCTGAGGAGTGAAGCGAACACTGCACTGGCAACCAAGTCAAGTTAGGCATATTTAAATTTTAATAATTCTAACATTAGTAACAGTAAGTTGTAACTAGCTATCTCTTCTCACTCTCAGTTAAAATTTACAAATTACCTTGATCTTGCAAGTCTAAAGCAGGAGTGAATCCCCACCATGTTATGGCACCGAACCCATCAGTCATTTTTGTTTGCCAAAAATGCGTTTACTCGAACCCTTTTCATACGACTTCACCGATCAGCTCGTCCGCCATTTGTAAACACAGCTAGCCCGCACAGCAAAACATTTTTTTGATAAATATCCTAAATGAGCATTTTTATTTAAAAAAATGATTATTGAATTTTTTTAGCTTTATTAATATTACAAAAATATTTTTTTAAGATTTATTTCTTCCTTGTATTTGATTAAATGTATAATTATGTTTATTATTCAAATAGTTAAATAACCCCGACCTTGACCTTAGCAGCGTGAACGTGAAGCTGTGTGGTGCATTGGTTTGCATTCTGTCGAGTGCTTGTAGTAGGCCTATTTGACTTATGATTCTTTGAAATCTGAATTTCCAGGCATGAGTTTGAAGATGTAAGAGTAACTGTCAATGTTTTTAGGACTTTATTCAGCAGGAACAGGGTTTTTATTGCCATTGCATGGTTTTCGGTATTGATCTATTGAATTGAAGTGAAGTATGTTACCGGGCCGCTGCCGCTGGTAACGTGTAAGAGTCGATCGTTGAAGCGGCAATTGGAGAGGCCTTATTCAACTCTACGCCACACCTGGATGTCACATGCACTTGTCACAACACTCCTTCCTGTTTTACGGATCAAGGGCACTGTTGTAGATGTGCTTCCGGTGAATCATATATGAGCCTCGCCGAGGCTGGCACTAGTTGGATATAATGGACCCTAAGTTATTCCAAATAAATCCACTAAATATAGGTCTAAATGAATGATTTTGGTATCGTTGCATTCCTCAGACATCTGGCTATCTGAACAAATCCTTTTCACGACCCTCAATTACTCTAGTCTATAACTATGCTATTCCGAACTCGGTCCACTTAAGCCACGCGCATCGTTAAATCGGCAGCCATTTCAGGGAACATACTATATCTAGCGCCATCTATCGGCGATTTGCTACAACATGCGTTGTTCCTTTTTCATCAGTCAACATGGACGACGATAACATGACGATGACAGATACGATAGTGAGAGAGACGACAAAGGTGATGACGAGAGCAGACGTACGATGATTAATAACGATGACCTTAATAATTGACGAAATCGACCAATGACGTTGACTGATGAAAAAGGAACAGCACGTGTTGTAGCAAATCGCCGATAGATGGCGCTAGATATAGTAAGTTCCCTGAAATGGCTGCCGATTTCACGATGCGCGTGGCTAAAGTGGACCGAGTTCGGAATAGCATAGTTATAGACTTGAGTAATTGAGGGTCATGGAAAGGATTTGTACGGATAGCTAGATGTCTGAGGAATGCAACGATACCAAAATCATTTATTCCTATATTTAGTGGATTTATTTGGAATAAGTTAGGGTCCATTATATCCGACTAGTTCAGTTAGCTACTCGTTAACTAGGCAATGACCATCGCCTCTGTTGGCCCGAACCAGAGGCGATGCAGCTCCTATAGGCGCTCTGTACGCCGGAAGCTTTTCGGCGAATTATGCCTCGCACCGACTAAGCCATCAAAGTCATGTTGTTATAAATACCTTTTGCGCATAGAGGAACACCTTAGGAGGTTGTCGATGTGTTTAATTCCTTCCAACTCGAACAAATACTTCCGTTATCAAACTTTTTCTTCGAGCAGTTCACCTGTGATCTGTTGGTAAAGGTACCAAGGGACGTTGATAACCTGTATGTGAGACATCCTGGTGTTCACCTTCCTGGTAGCGTGCTTGTTCCGTAGGAAAGGGAGGAATGTTGTAGATGTGCTCCCGGTGAATCATATATGAGCCTCTGTTAGGCTAGCTACTCGCTAACTGGCAATTGCCTATTAGCTGAATGGTTAGCACGCTTGCCGGTTTTATGGGGGTTGCTGGTTCGATTCCCGGGTCGGGTAATCTCGGCTATTACTACAGCACCACTATGGCACTCCTGTTCTGCCTCTAAAGTCTCTTGTCTGGAAGCCTTAGACTTGTCATTACAATTCTCATCAAGCTAATTTAGCTTAATCATGAATAATTCGGCAGTGGCTCATTGTGATTCATTTCCTGCTTTAAAATTTGCTATCTCGGGTGTTCTATTGAAGAATGCCCTTCAAACTGTGATGCTTAGTACTGTTTAATTGGATGATCTTCAACAGCCTATGATTGGAACTTGTCTTAGTTTATTTCTTTTGAAATCACTCATTGCAGATTGGTGAGTGGTGATGTTGAAGGCCGTCTTGACCAGCTGTACAAGAGAATAGAAAGTATTCAAAAGAAGAGTGGCCAGTTTGATGTGAGTTGGAAAGAAATTGATAAAAGTTTTAGCTTACCAGAGAAAATTTTGGCCACAATGGTATTTGTAAGGAGAGTTCACTTTGAATGATTGGCAATGACTTTTAGAGCTCATTTCAAGATTTATCGATTTATTTTGAAGTCAGTTTCTTGGAAAGAGACCTTGACTTCTAATCATGATTTATTCGTACACCCATCTATTTGACTACCGATGACTAGTTGCTTATTCCTGGTTTTGTATTTCCAGATGTTACTTTGTGTTGGCGACTTCTTCGGTTCTGATGATACAGAATGGCTAAAGTACTCAACAGGTGGAGCACAAGGTTTGTTAGATGCTTGACATTCTCGACAAATGAACAGTCATTGGAAAATGTGGGAATACTCATGCATAGTTACATGTTGGTGACGTACATCTATCATGGCAATTATGAAGAACCAAGCTTGCTTATTAAGAGAACTCATACTCAGATTGCTGATAAGTATGTTACACAAGATTTTAGAAAGTGACAGTTGGCATATTTAGATTATTGTTCTTTTCAACCAGTGGCAATAGTCTTACAGATTTCTCAAATTAACCTTATTCACAAAAATTGTCCATTTTGACAATATTTCACATAATGCCTGGCAAAGTACCTAATACGACTGTTATTTTTTACAAAAATACCTGACGTTTTGCGACTTCATATGTCATAGAAACCAAACTAAAAGATTATTAATCGAAAATTCCTAACAGCGTTTTTGAAGTAACCGGTGAAGTTTTCATTTAAAAAAGGTTTCACTAAAATTGACCGAGGGGTTATTTTGGTATGAATGTACCTTTCTTAAAAATGGTGAAATTTTGGCATAAACAATGTGTTAATGTAATGATAATAACGGCACATAAATATAAAACATAGATTTATAATTCCTGATCTTTTTTCTTTCAGAAAATATTATTATATTCATTTACTAGTTGACAAAGCCAGTTTTTGATATACGAGTTACAATGAAAGTAAATAAGGTTTGAGATAACCTTTAGAACCAATGTCACCCATTGGATATCGGACATTATTTTGCCTTGTTCTCAAAATCATGGACTTCCAAAGGTGATTATTCCCTGATCAATTCCAGACGGCCCTGTGGCCCTGTGTTGTACTGGTTTTGTACATTTTCTAAATGTTTTCGTGCTGCCAGTCTCTGTACTTAAACGTTGATGACAAATGTACAAAATATCCCAGTGCAAAGGGGTCAGAGTTAGTCAGCTGGACCCACTGTCATAAACTTTTTGTAGTGTCATAGTGCTACTCACAATCTGTGAAACACACTTGAAATTGATTATTTCTTTACATTGCAGCTCCCATCCCGACGTTCATCCTTGGGCCCAACAAACCACACCACAGAAAACATTTCACAGACAAGGATGGGGGTGACCTTTGTGACAATATTACATATCTGGGTTTGTGTTGTTCATTGTCTCAATTAGTCAGACCTTAGTCTCAATAACAGACAATGTGTCAACTCCGTTGTGACCTATTTCACTGAGAAGTAACAATTTTTAGTTTTTATACTGCTGGACGTTGGTCACTTTTTGTTTTTCTCCAGTATGAATTCAAAGTTGTTTCGTTTTTGATGAAGAAGACATAATTGCTTTTTATCGCTTTTGAACAAAACTAGTCTGAATTTTTGTTTTTTAGATAAAAATAGAAAGTATGTGGAATTTAGTGACAAAACTTATTGTTCATTTCTGACTAAAATTTCAAGTTTTAATGTTAAATAATCTTTGTACATATCAGCACTGTAAGTTGACCTTAACTGAACCTTGATTTAACAAAAAAATTAAATTATTTTATTGTGGTGAGGACACTAATTGTTTGATCTGTACCATACCTATTATATTGGATAATTTAGAAAAAAAAGATTTCAAGTACCTGTTTTACTTCATAAAGTGCATGAAAGTGTAATCATATTTCTGGTTAGTCTAGTTGACTGTTGCAGTGCTAGAGTTCCTTAACCCTTTAATCCTTGAAGGTGTTACAAAGCAGACTATAACTAAGTGATTTAGGCCACCAGTTACTGTTAGTGAAACTGGTCTCAAGTCTTGTTCCTTACTAAGATTGGGAGTGGTTGGGGTTAGGAAGAGCTGGCAGTTTGTTACTGTTTAAACCAGAGTCAACGTGTTGGTTTGACTTATTGGGTAATTACAACTTCTTGCTCCTGGTCTCGTGCAAAGAATGGATTCCCTGGTGACATGGTGACATTCTGTGACATTTGGAGAATTCTGTTGATCCAAAATGGCTGTTAGTGTTTTGTTGGGTGTACGGTTATTTTAAGGTGCATCGATTGTAAAGTTGCGGAATTCATCTTCATCACTGACAAATATCGTGTTTCACGTATGTGACAAAAGCAAAGTTGATGTGACTTATACTTTCAAAAAGCACCTAAAATCTGTGACAGTTGAGACCTCCCTGTGACATTTTACAAATTTTGACATGTGACAAATTGTGACTTGCCATTACATGTGAATCCATTTTCTGACAAGTTCACGGTTCATTTCATGTGTTGATTATGATCACAATAATGAACTACCACTTCTTCAGAAGCTCAGAATGCACTTTTAGTCCGATTAAAAAACAAGTTGAGGCCAGACTTATAATCGTCGTTAATAACCAAACTCCGGTTGATAGCATCTGTACATATTTATTATTGTCTGGCAGGTAGGAGTGGTGTGTATACTGGTAGCACTGGCTTGAAGCTGGCCTACCTAAGTGGCCTGGATGGAGACCAGGAGGGAAGCGACACACGGTTCACTAAACAGGACACAGAGGCCCTTACTGTCCCTCTTGTGGCCAACTCAAAGTTCAAGGGAGTAGACATACTGTTGACATCAGCCTGGCCAACTGGCGTGGAAAAGTATGCAGTACCCCATGTAAGTGTAACAGCACCTCATTTAAGTGTAACAGCACCCCTTGTAAGTGTAACAGCACCCCTTGTAAGTGTAACAGCTCCCCATGTAAATGTAATAGCACCTCATGTAAATGTAACAGCACCTCATACTTGAATTAAAGCATGGGTTAGAGTTATGCATTATTGGTCAACTCTATTCACAAATAAGTTGGGTTGATTGTATCATAATATTTATATATTTAGGTCATTTTCACTTCATATACTATTGTTAGCCATAGTCATTATAGATCGAAATGATTGCCCCTTGTCAGTCACTCTAATCGAATCATTGACCTTTGAACCTGGTCCAATCACACTGGGATTTTGTTAGTGTAGTCATAAGATGGCATCTACAACGTAGTTTCAAGTTAGATGAACAATTTAATTGATAAATAAGCGATTTCCTAAAATCATCTACATATTACAGATAAATATGCAAAATAGATTTTTTACCAAATAAGAATTCACATTTCGCCTGTTTATACACACTCTGTGCTCTTGATCGACCAGACGATGTTCATGTGCTTGCCTCAGTACCTGCCTCAGTATGCATGTCTTTTTTGTATTCCGACTGACTATTGTTAACTATAGTTCATGAACTGATAATGGTTTGAACATCACTGTCACTTCCTTTACGATAATACAACTTCACTTTCGATCACATTTGTTTTTGGCCAAAAAATGAGTACGAACTTTAAAATCGACGTTTCGATTTATTTTCACTAAATCATTCTCAAGACAAATGTTGCCTGACTGGAATATATGTAATTATTTTTGTCTTGAGAATGGTTTAGGGATAATAAACTGAAACATCGATTAATACAATGTCGTTGTTTACGTAAACGCTGACTTTGAAGTTCATCCACAACTTCACTGTCATGGCGTCAAAGAAGATCCAGAGCATTTACCCGTGGTAAAATGTTTCAGCACAAAAATCGCGACAGCTCTTAAAAAAATTTTTCGGATCCAATGCATGTTGTTTGGAGCAGATGGAATTTTCTAATTCCAGGTTTTATTACTTGAAATTTATTTTTTTCTCGAGTCGCTTCAAATAAACAGTTTATCATTCTTAAGTTCAGTGTTTTGAGAATTTGTAGGCTTCCTGCACTACAATGTGACAAATTGTTGTTTTGGGTGTATCACACCATTTTCTATTTAAAAAAATTGAAAATCGTGCAAGTTTTCACTTGAAAAATATGGATTTATAACACGAAGGTTACAGATTATGTTCTTGATGGGTTGGCAGCCCTACTATATAAGAAGACTTTGAAAAACGAAAAAGGATCAGTTTTGGCAATTATGGCTATCTGAAACTGGTGAGATATTACTGTATTACCTTTGATTTCATATGTTTTTGTGCTGCCTAAAGACAGTAAGTGCTAGGAAGTGTGGCTTTACCTATTCACCCTCGGTGCATAACCTTCCTGATTGATGTGGGATGGTAATGCTGATAACATAAGAAATGTTTTTTTACAAGTTGCTGAGAAAATGCTTAAAGTGCTCTTTTACCTTGATAGTTTGGTTCGTATGATTGTACTGTGCAACAAGACGTGTCACCAATTATTTTTAAAATTTTCTACAGGAGCCATTTTTGGCCGAAACGGAATCTCCTGCCATCTCACAGCTTGCGGTGGTACTAAAACCGCGTTATCACTTTACCAGTGGTCAAGGGATATTTTATGAACGCCAGCCTTACAGAAACCATCAAGTTCTCGCTGGTCAACCGGAACACGTGTCCCGGTTCATCGCGCTGGCCAAAGTGGGAAATCCTTCAAAAAAGAAGGTGATTACTCAGTTTATTACTTGGTAACAAGAACTCAGAGCTAGCTGTTGTTGGTTAGTTGTTTTCAGTGGCCATGCATCTTGTTTTAATGCACTGCCCCTGGTGGCCAATTGAGGAACTAACCCTGTAAGTAATTTTTGTGGCAGTAACCTGTATTAACGTGGATAAAGACCAGGATTTTCCATGGTAACAGGAAAGCAGACGGAATTCACAGAATTTGACTCCTTTCACGGAATTAAAGGTTTTGAATGTAATTCACATATTTCAGCAGGAAAAATTGAGAATGTAATCCATCAAATGTCACTATTCTGCCCTCAAATTAATTGACTATTGTTTTGTTGTTGT
Source organism: Phoronis australis (assembly GCA_002633005.1). NCBI lineage: Eukaryota > Metazoa > Phoronida > Phoronidae > Phoronis > Phoronis australis. Next base: position 76,891 of record NMRA01000037.1, on the reverse strand, counting down.
CCATTCTTGTTGCACTTGGTCCTGTCGCCCACAGAACAGTTGTGCTGGACCTAATTGCTAATTTCAAGTTGATAAGATTAAGTGAGAAATATTCTACTGTTATACATTTTCTATTACAGTGGCTGTATGCATTTAACATTACACCTATGTCAGAGTTGGCAGCTTCAGACCTCTTAAAACAGCCACCAGATGTCACTGAATGTCCTTACAAGTCAGATCCGAAGGCAGCACCACCTAAAGAGAAGACTGGAGATCAGTCAGCACCTCAGTTCTTTTACGATATGCAGTCAGCTTCACAAAAACGAATGGGAGACAAAAAAGGTGGACCAGCTGAGAAGAAACCGAACAAACAACGTAGGTCTTTGTTAATGTTTGTTATTGGTGATCATAAGTTCATCCTTCACGAGTGGTCGCACTCATTGAGTTTGATTTCTACCTAATGTTTTTGTAACATAACTTGGTGAGTCTTTCATTTCTCCCTAGATGGGATGCTAGTCCATTACATATCACTCCTCAGCCATGAGTGACATTCATGATCAAAGTTGTCACTGTAGAAGTTATATTTGTAACATGGCCACAAACATGTTCAACCGTTGTTACAGCTCGCCCGACAGGACCCTGTTGGTTTTGCCTGGGAAGTCCTGAGGTTGAGAAGCACCTTATAGTCAGCGTGGGTACACAGGTAATGTGTTTGACCACTTAAGAGTACAGAGCTATTAATGTGCTGATGCTAAGCAAAAGCATTAAAGGTCGAGTTGTGGCGCAATTTCACAAGCAGCTTTTTGTAGTGGATTTGCACTCTCTGAAATGTTGTGAACTGTATTTTCTTTAACATTTCTCATTCTTCTTTTACAGACATACCTCTCATTAGCCAAAGGTGGCCTTACTCCGGACCACCTGCTGATTTGTCCAATCGGTCATTATCAGTGCATGATCAAAGTTCCATCTGACGTGAAGGAAGAAATCGACAAGTATCCTTTGTACCTTGCCTCAACATTATCATACTCAAGATTAAGTTTTTTTAACGAGGATGTCTTGAACTGGCGTAGAAATATAGATCACATATTTTTTTTAAGTGTGATCTGCATGCCACCTGCTGGCCACATCATTAGGTCACATGATATGGTGTGTAGACGAGACTTAAAATGTTTGTGAATTGAGTGTTTTGTGTTGCAGACAAAAATGGCGCATGCTTTTGTTGGGTTCATGGCTTTTTTTCAGTTTCATTCTAGATTAAGGTAAACACTTGAGGTTCACTTAATAACTTGTCCTTGATTCAACTCAGTTATAAAGCAGCTCTCAAGAAGATGTTCAAGGCTGAAAACAAGGCTGTTGTGTTTTTTGAAAGAAATTTTAAAACTCAGCATTTGCAAATACAGGTAAGGTTTGTTAGTCACACCTGAGCATGCGAGGTTGAGAGAGACCTGTTCATACAAGTGGATTGAACATGCTTGACTAATTGATGAAATAGATGTGAACAGCATGACTCTGTCATTCATTTATGGGATGTGTAAATTGTTGCAGTTTCAAGTTGGTATGTTCTTTATACATATACATAGTTTTGTACTGAAGTCATTGCAGTTAATGACATCTGGAGGAGTTAATTTATTGCAGTCACTTTTGTAGTTTTGTTGTCATTTTCTTCTTATGTTATGAATTCCTTTTACAATATTACTCAGGGAGGAGTTTCTTTAACCCAGAAGTCTTCAACAAAACATAATAAGTTCTTGTGAACTCAACATTTCAGTATATGCTTATTGTTGCGTAACATTTTTTTCCATTTGTGATGTTAAGTGCTGCTTTGCCCAGGACTAAAAATTTGTCTCAGTAACAGATACTGCCCAACAATAAGTTTCATTAAGTGTTACTCCACATTAGTTCAAAAGCTATAGAGATTGATTTACCTTTGACAGTGGCAGCCTTATGTGTTTTGTAGCCATTGATCTTGGTCAGCCTTTGTGAAATATGATTAGTGCAGTATGTGACGTGGCTACAAACTTAAGCAACATGTCTCTTTGTAATGGCAGTGGAACCACACTATCATATACACAACTAGTTTGTATGTTCTAGGCCATCCCCATAAATAGGTCGTGTGTGCCTGACGTCAATGAAGCGTTCATGGAGTGCGCTGGTGACAATAAAATAGAGTTACATGAAATACCTGAACATTCAGATCTCAAACAGGTAAGTTAACAACTTCAGTGTGTAAGACATTTTTTTTCTTTAATACTAGTCAGTGATTGCTTTATATAATTTCATTATTTTTAGTTATAAGACTTATTAGCTTTGAGTTTGGTTTACTGCCAACTTCACTAGTGGTGCGGTCGCTAAAGTTGATTGTTGGTGCGATACTTTCTGCATATTATCTCGGCTTCGGCAATGAAAAATGTGAGCATTGTGGGTATTTAGGTACTATTAACCCAAAGATTTCAGCACTTCGAATTTTTGTCAATGGTCTTCTCTTGTGTTGGTATTCAATGACCTAACCAAATATCAATGAGATCTTACACGACTCCAATGTGATTTCACAAAATTTCCAAGATACTCTGATTTTTCATCACACAAACCCTGGCCGTATATTCCGAGAATGGCATTTTCAGGGCCAAAAGCGAAATCTTAATTACACTCATATGAGACTTCAGCTGTAGCAGGAATCTTTAATTTATAAACATATTGTAAGAATGAGTTTGTGATTGATGATATTAAAGTTCAGTAGTCCATTCTCCACGAAACTGGGGGTAAGTTCTTTAAAAAGCTCAACAATGCCAGGTTTTTATCTAAATATATGTATATGTCCTCATAGCATATTTTAATATGGGCATGTCTGCAGAAAACTCCAGTAGTCATACCTTAAATTGGTTGAACATGCGACAAGGCTGAGGCTTTACAACGCAATACCTTCTGGCATGAATTTTACCTACAGAAAGGGTTGCTGTCAAACTATTTTGATACTTACGCACCCTTGAAATGCTCAAGATTTATAAGAACATTTTCTTTATTTTAGATTGTACCTCCTGGGGCCCCTTATTTTTACGCCGAGCTTCCAAGTGGTGAAAAACTTTTACACAGAATTTCTAAAGGATTCCCTCTGAATTTTGGGAGGTAAGATATAGTTGGCTGCACCTCACTGCACACTGTTTGCTTTTATTTGTTGACCATCACAACTTTTTTTACACTCGACTATAAACGTTGTGTAACAACATAAACAGATAACTTTAAATTTTTGATAAACTAAAGATGCTATGAGTGGGGGACTTTCAGGAAGCAATGGGGGTTGATCACATGGCACCGGTGACTCATATTGCTACCTAGCTGAACCGGGGTTTCTTTGTCTTTGCAGCAGGTGGCATAGGGGAACAGTTTGGCTTTGTGAAAAGACTCTTTTACAATATATTTGATTAGATGTGATGTGTTTTAAACAAAAGTTATTAAGTGTCTCCATGTCCTGTAGAGGCCCCCGATATCCAGTTCCATGTGACCAGTAGCCAAGTTGCTATTTGAAAGTATCCTAATTCACCTGCCATTTGTTCTCGACTTGTTCCTTAATAAAATTTGAGGTTATTTCAGGGTTAGGGCGGACAGTCCATTATAGCTTATTATAGGAGTTGAAAAGATTATGAACTTCTTTATAACTCAATGGTGGTCAATATTTTGGATTAAAAAATTCTTCAAATTGAGGTCTCATTCTTTTGTATTGACCACTGATATGATAGCACCATTTTAATGCATTAAAAAAAATTGTGAAGTAATGGAAATCCCATTGATTTGATCCTGGATCCTCTTGTTTGCAAGCTACTGTTTTACTACTGCACCACCAGTACGTCACTGAAGTCTTTTAAAGGGACATTGTTTTAGCACCTGAAAAATGCAATTTTTGGTATTATCGTTGGATGGGATAGATTTTTTGAAGTTATTACCAGAACTATAAACAATAAAATCCGTTTCTTGTTATTTTATTACAAATCATCATTCCTTCACAATGTTTGGCAGACATTCACTAAAATTAAGGTTGGTGACTTTATGGACCAGTAAAATAATAGTTAAAATACTCTTTCATTTATGGTGCCAATATATCTCATCATCTGAGCATTTGGCTTTGACCACGAAGGCTCCAGGTTGGAATCTGGGCTAGGGCCAATTTCACAAAATCACTTTTATTGCTGATATCACTTTAAGCCTTTTTATTTCATCTGGATTTTGCCATCGCATTGCTTTTTAAACAACTGTAAAATATAAACCACTCTAGTGAACACAAACCTGCATCAAAGCATAGCAATACCCTCCACTGCACTATTGCACAAAATATGCATTTTTAAAGGCTTATGTTGACCGACTTTCAGTGCAGTTCGTATCTGGATAAGCAATTGGTCTAGACAGTCTAGACAAGACTGGATTTGTTGTGACACGTGAATAAAATCAATTTTTTTATAACGGAAAGTGGCTTCATACTAGCAGCTTTAGCTGTGGTTTTCAATTTGGAACAATTATGAAATTTATGCATTGCTGCTAGTGTTACAGATGGGTGGGATAATATGCATTTCTATGTGCACTGTTTGAGTACAATGTTGTCATTTCAGAGAAGCTGTTACTGGCCCCAGTATATTGGACATGCCTGAGAAAGTGGATTGGAGGTCATGTAAATGTTCAAAAGAGGAAGAAACATCAATGGCAGCGTCATTCCGCGACTCATTTAAAAAATATGATTTTAACCTGTTGTAAATAGTGCTATTGTATAATTATTGGTTTTAATGTCAATGGGTATTTAATCAAATTATCAGGTCACTTCACTGAGGGCTATTCCAGCAAAATCTGTATGGGAGGGGGGGAAGGCACTTTTATTTCATACCCACCGCCCGTATTTTTCATTTATTTCTCCAACCCATGACCCATAATTTTTTAATTATTTTTAATAGGTTAAAATATAAAATCCAACACTTGCAAACAAATTGCCTCCAGGAGGACCTGTTAAGAACTTAGATGACTGACAGACAAGAACTAGTTGTCTTGTCCAATATTGTCAAAAACTAAAGTAGCCTGTGAGCAATACTTTTGGCAGCCACCAGGTGTCTCTGTTCACCATGTGTCTATAATTTCAATGAACATTTTTTCATTTATAAGGATCTATGAATCTCAAACTGTCTCCACGAACTCTTCTATACTTCTATGTCAAGTGAATATTGGAACTTGTTTATCTTACTCCTCATACTTTTTATTTAAAAATCATCAATTTTCTTATATGTGTTAACACCAGTTCAGTGTTGCATAACTTTTCAATTCAATAGGACTGCAGACAAACAGTTGGCTCAAATCAAGTTGCCCATGACTTGATTAATGGCTTAGTGAACATTTGCACTCTGTTCACTGGCAATATGGGCTTTTTTGTATTTGGATAAGTTAGGCCAATTGCATTTATTTTTGAGTTTTTAGGGCTGAAGTAACCAACCTATCAACATTAACAGGTCAAAAAATACCACCCATTTTTAATGCATCACTTCTTACAGGAACGACCACCCATAATTTGAGTTTTTTTCTGAAGACCACCACCCATGAATTTTTATTTCTACTGCCGTCCCCCCCCTCCCACACGGATTTTACTGGAACAGCCCTGAAATTAAAATGGAAAATGAATGCCTTACAACGCAAATTAAGCCAGCAAATTATGGGTGCACAAAACTGCAGTACTGACTTAACACACTTCCATAATTCATTCACTGAAAAGGTAATCTTGGAAAAGTAAAAACTCTCTGTAGTTGGACTGGATTTGTCAGTGTGTGGTTGAAGAACTGCATAGAGGCTTGTACATCGCCGAATACAGGAACTTTTGGATGTTTGTGCATGGAACACCAGAGCACTTCCTTAAAGTTTCTTGTAAATTTTACACTACTTTTGTAAAAAATAAAACCATATAAAATTAGACGTTCTTTTTGTTTGTCAGTTTGTTTTTCAATTGTGTATTTCTAACCAGAGTTTACTCAAACATTAACAGTTTTATTTCCTAAACTCGAACTCCACTACAACGCCGTGTCTTTAAATAAAATATTTTTCTGGAACAGTTTCCAGAAAGTTGAAAAGCTTGATAGCAGTCAAACCAAGAACCATTCCTTGCGTCACTCCATTGTATAATCCACACATGCTAGCCAACTACTCTCACTTTTTCGGCTCTGGCTGTGTAAGTCTCTGCTTACACATCTCATTTTCAAAGTCATAGAAGCTCATGGGGTTGTAGCTGTAGTATTCAGGTACTTTGTAAGTACTAATGTCCCAGCTAGTAGTTTCAGTTTGTTTCACAGCTGACGGTTTGGGTGGGTCAGCCTTCTTCACCTGTGTCTTGGGTGCCTTGGCTTCCTCGACTGCGGAGGGCTTCGCAGGGTCTGGATTCTTCACTGAGGCAGGCTTGGCAGGTTGAACGGATGAGTCTGAAACTCAGAAAGAAGTTGGTCAAGAGTAATAAGACTGGTTCTGTGGTCAGGGCCCTCGATACCTTGATTTAAGGACGGAATGTCCCTTATGGAGATATTGAAAAATCGAGTGAAATGACCCAGTCAAGCTCAAAAATTACCCTTCAATGACTTAAAGCTCCCCTCAAGGTTAAATCACTTTTGCATTGCAATATGGGGTGGCACGACATCTACGATTTAGTAACACTCACGATAAACGCGGTAAACAGTACAGTTATGCTGCACTTTGATTTCATTTGGTTATGTAACAAGTACAGCAAAATCTTGCTAATTTAGGCGAGACTCGTGAATTTTTTATGTTACACCAAATTAATGCTTGTTCACGTTCTATACCCTAGCTATCAACTGACAATATTTAGAAAATAGTTGGTATTCACGACAATGTTAGAACCCTTGAAAAATGAAAAACGACCAATCCTGGCAATTATTTTTGTCTGAAATCGGAAAGATTTTACTGTCCATTACTGCTATAATGCATGAAGTAAAATTACTGGTACCTTTGCTCGACTTTGTGCTGTACCAGTGTTTTCCTTCAAACCGAGCCAGGTGCACAAGCGTTCTCTGAAACGGTGAATTGAATACAATGCACTACGCATAGGACTCATAACATAACGCACACATTTGGTTATACGCACACAGTTGACTTGAACCAACATATTTGCAACATTACATACCTTCTTGAATGAATGAAAACACTTCGCTTCCCTTGAACAATTGCGATAATCGTCTGATTAATGCCCAATAATACGTACACCACCACTGCCACTATCAACTCTACACTTTATTGACAGATAATAAACCGTTGCAGCAAGCATTTGACAAGCGTAAACACACACTGTGGACAGGCAATTACATGAACGAACACGGTGGACCGGACACCGGTAAGCAGTTTATAGTTTTACCTGAAAAGTTTGAAGCCTGATGGGCGCAGCCATATTGTGTTTTGGTAAGCAGTATAGTTTTTGTGGAGATCACTCAGAAAAGTATTCAACTAAAATATTATGAAGTTTGCACCAAATATTTTCAGAAAATTTCAGAAAAACATGTATTTATTATAATGAATTCATCTTAAGGTATTATAACTTCCTTTTTATAATACTGTTATTATTTAAATGTTGTCTTAGATTTATCAGATGCTCTCCGTAAGATTTTCAAAACCACCTGTCAATAGATGTCAGGGCAGTAGGCATGCTGATTTTCCAAGAGAGTCCCCGCTCAACTTCCTTTTTGAGATCCATCATGGCGGAGCAAGTTAGTGTCTTCGGCATGTCTGAAAGATTTGCCTGCTCATTTTGCCTAGGTGTCATCAAATAAAACAATAAATAGTTGGTTTTTATCACAGAAAAGTTCGTAACTCATAATTTCATAAAAGTTCTATTGATTTCCTATTAAGTTGATACAATTCTGTCAGAGTTGTCCAGCGAACACTCGTCATGTCTCGATTCTCGACGACGACGTGTGATAAATGGGTCCTCAGTGATGAAATTGATTGATGATCTCCCTCTTCCTTCCCCAGTACCAACGTCGAATGGAGGCACCAGCAATGAGATGCCCGTTTTGGAATTGGGCAGATTCGCTGCACTGAAAGCAGCTGCAATCACTGAATAGGGTATTGTGAAAACCTGATTCTGTTTTGGGACCCATGACATGATTCATGGCCATTGCAAACCAGGCAGAGGCGGATCTACGGCGGGGGGTTCAGACCCCCTCGGGACAGGATCTGAAATAAAAATTGAAATAAAATTCACCAAAAATGAAATTAGCTACTAAAAACCACAAACAATCTTACACTGAAAGCGTAGATCTGCCACTGCCAGGCAATTATTGAAAATGTTCTTGTTGTGCTTATTCATTTGGCAAATTATACCTTGTTTCAGACGGAGCGTGCTTTTCAAAAGCAAGCCACAGTTTTCCTCAACAAAAAGCGCAGCCTCCTGTCAGGCAAAGCTAAACAACTGCGCCATCACAAAAGTGTGGGTCTAGGTTTCAAGACACCGCGTGAGGTAAGATTCTCCAGTATCCAGAGACTGTTTTCATGTATAATTATGGAGCTGCTTGGTCCGCTCTAAGAACTTAAGCAAACATACTCTTAAAATGTAGAATTTCTTGTTGAAAAGGTCAAGTTATTAAAATGTCACATTCTGTCTGGCTGAGCAATACACCCACAGTGAGCAGTTGCCTCGATCACATGACTGTATAGATGTCTTGTGGGAGAGCAGATTCTCTCGCCTAAAATCATATTGACCCTCCCTGTCAAAGATGTATGTTAGTTACCAGCACGTATTTTATTTAGTGGCTACATATTTATTTAATGAAATTACATGGTACTCAACTCAGGGGCCTTATCTTGATCAACCTATCATATACTCAAGATAGGAACATTGCGTGAACAAGAGCAGTGCTGCATTCAACATTGGGTGTGTTTTTTGAACGGAGGAAGTTGAGGATGACATATGGTGCATTCATGTTTGCATTTCCAATTTTGCCAATTTCTCTGCATTTCAAACCTCACCACACTGATACCTCTGGCAAATATAGCTTAATTTGCACACCCTAAAAAGGAGACTGTTTGTATATTAATGGTGTAAGCTTAGTGGCTCTAGAGGCTAAAAAGTGTTAGGGAGTTATAATGCTATGGGTAAACGCCACACATTTTGAAGAATAGGTATAATACACAGGCGTTTAGAAGCTAATGTTCTTAACAGGCATTGCACATTTCACTGGAAATGATTGAGTGCAATAAGACTTGACAAATTAAGTAAAGTACATTTTGCATGGTGTAAACTGGCAAGTAGGGTTTCTCCTCATTGTGACATGAGCAGTACATGATGTTCTCACGATGGTCTTCATATTCCTGTGTTGGACATGATGACAATGCCTATGGCTTTACTGATACTGTTCTATAATTAAAATGATCTGTGTGAATCTTGATAGGCAATTCAATTTTAACTTTCTCTATTGATTATATTCTCTGTGTTTTTGCGTGGTGAAGGAGTCACTCGTCTGACAAACTCAGCAGTCACAAAATCACGTTCCCAGGAGTTTAGAGATCGCTGACAAACCATTATGAAGTACAGTGTGGTTGCTTTACAACTTACCCTGTGGAACCTATTAAAATATCTGCTCCCTGTATTTTCGTAGATTGGAATATTTAGTTTGCTATTTCATAAACTCTGTTCTACCGATATCTGTTGTCCTTTATGTCATCGTCTGTTGACTATTTCAGGCCATTGATGGTCACTATATTGACAAGAAATGCCCGTTCACTGGTAACGTCAGTATCCGTGGTCGTATCCTCACTGGTGTCGTCACTAAGATGAAAATGCAGCGTACCATCGTTATTCGTCGGGACTACCTGCACTACATAAGAAAGTACAACAGATTTGAAAAGCGCCACAAAAATCTGTCCGTACATCTCAGTCCGTGTTTTAGGTTAGTGTCACGTTTATTTTTGCCAGTTTTAAGCACGATAAGTCTTTTTTATTTTGAACACATTTGATAGCGTGTGTGAGAACACCACTTGATAATTCCGACTAAATTGATTTTTGGTTAAATTTATTTTTTGAGGTTTTTAACTGAAATGAAGTGGGGATGGTGTCTTAGAAGGTCTTTTCTTAAAACCAGTAATTAACCTTACCAGTCTTCATTTGATGTTTCTGTGTTGAAAGTGTAATTATGTCTTTGTGTTTTCACCAGCATATGATTTCTTCTCACGATGGTCTTCATATGTCTTTGTTGGACATTGATGATAATGCCTTAGGGCACTGCTGATGCTGGCTGTAGAAATGTTGATGTCATTCATGAAAATATCAGTTGAATAGTGCTATCATTGGCTCACTAAGGCTAATTAGTTGTGAAGTAAAAGTAGTGACACATTTGGCTGGGACTGCTGAATTAGTTGATACTGGCTTCTCAGTCACCATTTTCTCTCGTCCACCGTATTGTTACCACCTAATTACCTATGAGACTAGCAAGAGTGCGTGCCTTTTATCCAAAAAACTTCACAATCTTGCAATTACGCAAACTTCTGGCCAACGTTGCAAAATACTAAAATCGAGTTTTTGTGAACGGTAGTGATATTTGTGTTTACGAAAAATTCACAAAAAGTATTTTTAATATTTAGTTCTACAAACTTGTTGCTTCGTGAATTGTGGTTTGAGTATTTATGGTGGCCTTGTGCACTGTGTTTACCTGAAATGACTATGTTGTTGTTTACAGGGACGTGAAATTGGGAGATGTTGTGACTGTGGGTGAATGCAGACCTCTGAGCAAAACGGTCCGATTCAATGTCCTGAAAGTCACCAAAGGACAGGGAAACAAGAAGGGCTTTGAGAAATTCTAATGTATAAAATTGTAAAAATAAAAACATGAAAAATTCAAGTGGTAGTCTTTTCTTTCTGGGTAGTGCTAGTGGGTCTGTCAACGGCTGTTCTCGTTAATGGCGCCTTTTACAAAACAGCTTGTAATGGGATTGATCTGTGATAATCTATGGCAGGTCTTGAAATTTTCCTCTTTTAAGAGGATTAATTTCCTCTTTTGGTTTCGATTTCCTCTTATTTGATTTCCAGTTTTGTCTATTTTCGTCTTTTTATCATTATTTTGTCTTTATTCATGCAACAACATTTATTACCACACAAAAATATTTCTACCACACAAGCCTACATCACCTGCAAAATTTTCTTGTTTTATCATTGGTCATTCCAAGCTCTGCTATGGACCTCCTTGTGGCTTACTATGAAAAGTAGTCACTGTGGCACAGCAAACCTCTCTGGGCTTTTCCTAAACATTGGCTTGGCTGAACGTTCTCTGCAGTGAAATCGACTCGTTTCTGATGCAGTTTACCAGGGACTTGACAATATCTTTTCTGGCCAACTTCGCTGCTTTTGTTTAAGGGAATTAAAAGTATACTGTTGGAGATTTTAACCAACCTTGTTCTGTGCTCTGGTTATGCACAATTGGCGCGTTGTTTTGAGTGATGAAAACGGTCTTCAAATAGAATCTTACACTGGGTCTCCGAATGGATATTATGGTTCTTGGTCTGCCTTGGCCAACACTTGTGTAGACCTAAGATACTGGTGAAAAAGCGGGTGTGACCAGGTGCTTCGGTTGTAATGCATGGCTATAACTGGCGAAGACTTGCTTCAAATGTACTACACAGTAGAACCAGGTTCTCGTATCGGAAGAATTACAACAGGTATCTGGTTAATTTTATTGCCTTCAGTCTAGCTTCAGCATAATGGGCACAAACCTCCTGATACGGAGAATCTGCTTTCACATTTTTGAGTTGGAAAAATTAATTTTGGATTCCCTGCAAATTGATTTGGTCAGTGGTGAATTTTGGTTAAGGGGGTGATTTTAAAATGTTCTGGGAGTATCTTGTTACTTGGTTAATGTTTATCAGGGAGCATTCACTCGCAGGTTCCCTAGCGTGCCTATCCAGCTGGTAATGGCCACCTAGCACGCAGGGAACCAGCGAGGGAGCATTCATATATTACGTCATCCAAAATTTGCCATTTTTACCCACCTTCTTTCATCACCGTCACCATTATCACGTTTAACGGACATCCCTTGTTTTGAAATAATCGCCAGTTCATTGGAAATTTCTTCTTCACGATTCTAATGACAAACTGTCGTCTTAGAATCGTAAGTTACCCGGTACATTTGTATTCAGCAATGAATTAAAGTAAACCATCTCAACTATCGAATCGTACTGTGATTAAGATATTCTAGTAAACCGCGTCATGATTATGTCACCATGTGTCTTACCCCCACCCCCGTCATTTGTAAATCGCCATCTTTTCTTCCCCTACCCCTCCAATGATGACGTAAAATGTGAACACTCCTTTATCTACAATGGTTGTTCATTTACAGTTACCTTCTGGTTACTGGCTTCAGCAAGAGCTAAAAGTGGGTGATCTGACTTGTCAAACCACGAAGACCCGTTAGTGCCATGAAAAAGTTACATTTTAATCTATTACGATCAATTTTTAATTCCCACTATCAGTCCTAGTAAATTTTCGCACTGTATTTGTATGATGCCGCACTTGAATTTCTCTGATTTATATTTTCTCATAGACACTTAGCGGTATCCATTCCCTCAATTGGGAGATTTTTTTTTCAGATCAATGGGAATTTTTTTCTATCTTGACCCATCAGGAGCATTCACCCGATTGGGAGAAAATTTCCCAATTTGAAAACCTGGTTGTGCTGCTATAGTTTCAAACATATAGCCGTTTTGTTGCTTGCGTGATCTCGCATCAACTCGTAAAAAAAATTGTGTGGAAAGTTGCCGATTTAGTGGTTTTATCTTGATGGAAAAACAATCGTTTTTGGTGTTATTTTGGTTGCGTGTTTTGCCCGAAAACATGGTGTTTAAAAATTATGATTTTCGAACTTTGTACGGAATTTTAATGAGTACTTTTTGAAAGATCGAGCAATTCGTTGGGCTAGAACTGTTTAGTGCCTTGTAAAAGCTGTACTTCTGTAACATACAAAACTGTCGTGCGAAAGTTTTCTCGCGCCACGTCATTTCGTTCTGAGATCGTAGAAACGAAAACATGATTAGTTAATTGCAAACGCGCAGACAACAGTTTCTCACACGTACATCAAGCATTATCTGATGGTCAGGAAAAATAACATTTAGAAAAGATTAGTATCGAAATTAAAGAAAAGTCATCCAATGATGAAGGCGGAAAGAACACGGGTCTTGAAATGGCAGTAGTGACTTAAACTTGGCACACATTTATTCTGTCGCAAGATTGACGTTTATCAATTAGAATATCTGTAGTCAAGCAGCTATATACAAATCCGCTTTGGGGCAGAAAAACCAAGCTGATTTAAGCAACTGGTCAAATCCTCGCTCAGTTGAACAAGCTGACTTGAAATGGTGTGCCATTTTATACCCCGAGAAAATGGTAGACACGTAACGGTCTGTAAATACCGGCTGACCCAGTGTCGGTAGTTTTTGAACAGGCCAATTAAAACTCTGGTCACGGGTTCAATCTCATCAGAGTATACCATGCGCGCACGCAGCTTAAAATATAGGGGCTCGAATTTTTCCGTATGCGGACCTTTTACTAAAAGAAATCAACGATCGGAGGACTAAAAAAAACGGGGGCCTCTAGGTTCAGGTCCACGAACTGTGCATCCGCGCCGACTTCCTGTAGATTTTATGGACTTTTGTCTCGTGTTTCACTGAGGCGGACCTTTTTGCCAAATTCGCCAAATTGGGGGGCTCATTTGAATAGGCACGGGAAACAAGCTGTTTGTCTTGTGAAGTAAGGAACATATCAGGCCAAATTTTTTTTAGTGCTCAAAATCACCAAAGACCCTTCACTGTTGGACGAAAGGCGAACCGGTTACCGGTGAATCCGGCGGTACGGGGCTTAATTAGTTAGTGGTTATGGCTATAGTGTTTATCTCATTGTTCCTACTTGAGATGTGATTTCTGGGTTTGCGGCAACTCGTAATTTTTCGAGACCTCGCTTCAAAGTGACGCATTAATGTCACTACGCCGTAACAAGCCAACTAGGTTATTCTCTCTGCTGACACCTCAGTTTTTTCACTGAAAATCCCTCTGAGATCATTACATGCAATATCAAAGTTCTTCGTCAGCGCCAAGTGGTATAACACGTTTTTGCGAAGAAAGGCGGTTTCTCGCTTTAACATCTGTATAAAATCAACCAGATAGCCATATATAGGACAGAGGCCCGTCTCAACAAAAGTGACTTAGCTAATACAAATCTTAAATTTTAGTAGGCCTAAATTTCAAAATAAAAGTTAAATTTGTTTCAAACCCAATTCAAGACAGATATCTCAAGTTTGACTTACATGTATGACTTAAAATTTGTCTTGAATCTGGACTAACTTTCCAAATGTGGAAGTTTGGCAAAGTTTAGAAGTAAAGCCGGATTTTTGAACATCAGTTGTGATGTTGCCGTGAAGACCAACTGAAAATCATGAGACGCCGGGGTTTTCGAAGCGGGGCACATAATAGGGGCGCATAGGAGTGTAATAATTAATTAGTGGTTGTGCGGAATGAAATGAAACAAAGATATATGTTGCACAAAGTACATGTATTTTTGAAGAAGCAGTTCTTTGGCTCATTTTACCCTGTCTGAAAAAGGCTGCACACAAATTCCATCAATTTGAAATTAAATTGCAGAAAATATGAACTGTATAAATATCCATTTATTAATTTATAAATGCTGTGAGACACTGCGTTCGTGTAATTCACATACCTGTGCTTGTAACTTAACGCGGTTGATACTGCAGTTTGGCCAAGGAGTGTACATAGACTACACTCTTTGGTTTGCCGGACTGATCCCGCGCGGTTGAAGGTACCCTGTGTGTGCTGCCGCCTTTCGGCGTATAATCCGAGTATCGGCAGTATGGAGAACGTTTCGTTTGAGACAGTAGTAAATGAGCTGAACTAAGCAGTTGTACCCTAAATCCTGACATATGATGTTCGCCTTTCACAATTTTAGCAATGGAGCGTTTTACAATTTTTACGATGGAAATTAATTAATGTATTCAGGCAAAAAGCGCAATTTTCAGCTACTGCACAATCTAGGTCATTTCTATGGTAACAGCCAAATACTGAGGATTCTGGGATAGCTGCTGCCATATTGAAAAATTTCATGTTGACAAAAAGCGAAGAAGTAAAGTAAACAGTTGTTTGTTAATACGTGACGAAGCTGGTAAGTACAATTCGTAAGTGGGTTTTGAAAGAAGTAGAGACTAATGGTTCAAATTACTTTGGTTATCGGGATTTATTGTCATTAGGTGCCCACAATTTGAAAAGTCTGGTCCATGCTCACGCACTCCCATCTGCATCACTGACACTGTCACTGGTCGCCGTTACGTACTAAAATATATTTATTATAGTGTTATACGAGCGGCTGATTAAAGCCTACCTAACGTGGCGACTGACGGCATGAGACTGAATATTATCGGTTCAGAACCGTGTCTGGGACAACGCAGGAGTGTAGGTAGGCCTGCCAGCCTACTCCGGGAAGTGTACACACTTCAACAAGCACTACTTGACTGACTAAGTCACCCCAGGCCAGCACTTTTTTGTAAAATTTTGTTTGTTATTCTGCAAAAATGTTTATCATGTTATTTAGGAAATGTTTTCCTGGACTGTAGCCAGCCATTTAGCTTTATGAAGACTACCATCAGAATACAGCTAAGTACCACTGTGTTTTAAATTCCGTTAGACCCCAAAATTTCGCACAGCCCGGGAAGTTCTGCTCGTCACCTCGTTGTGAAACTTATATATCAACCTGTTGTGCTAATAACAGGTGGGGATGAATGCAAAGTCTGGGAGTCAACCGACTATCACCTTGCCTGTTGAAGCTGTTAAAATGAAAAACAATCTAGTAAACGTCATTCTGTTGGTAATTAATTCTCCGCCTATCGTCTCAAAAACAGTGCGCTCGTGACCCACGAACACGCCATTTCCAAAATTTTTGCGACATCTCTCATGAAGAGATGGTTTTCTGGTATTAAAATACTAAAAATTTGTTGTGAAAAAAACTAATGAATTCCAATAATTTGTTGTGACATGTACGCAATCTCGTTGAAGAGTAACTGTTGACGAAAGAATCAGCGAAACTAGTAAATGGCCAATAGGTGATACTATATTTCATGGCACTGAAAGCCGACACATAAGATCGTTTCACAACTTTACTTACTTACTTTATGTATGTGTGCATTAGCCAACAACATACCTTAATTGTCATCATGAATTGTTGACAATTATGATTAATTGAAAGGTTGATTATTTTTAATGGTACATTGAATTAGGTTGGAATATGTCAGGATTGAAATAAAAGCAAAAGACAACCAGGCCAGTGAGTTTTATTTCATGTGAGTTTTGTGATAAATGAGGTAAGGGTTTGTTAGATGTTGATTCATGTAAACATTCCACAATTTCCGGTGTACATGCATAAAAACATCCTACATGTATGCATTTTCTATTGTTGGTATGTAGATAATATAAATTATTCTTTACTTCCAGATACTGGTGTGTTCCCATGACTGGAGATGGCGCCCCGCAAGTATCAGCTCCACCCCGTCAAACACCCCGCCGAGCAGCGCCACCTGTCTTCATAGAGCGTAGTTACATCCCTAAGAAACAGAAAGGAGGCTCTATATCGAAAACAGACAATAAACAGCTCCTGGCATTGCTGGTGGAGAAGTCAAAGAGTGAAATCAACATGGCAAAGCCCGAACATCGACCTTATGTTGAATCACCGTCAATGTCTAAAGATGATGAAAATGAATATCAGTTTGTGAATCCTGACATTGATGATGAGCTGGAAGACGACACTGAGTTTGAAACCCAGAGAAGAAAAATGTTTGACAATCGTGGAGCTAGGCGGTCCTATGGTATGCCTGAGCGAGATAGTCTTGAAGAAACGAGCGATATTGAGCTCAAACGTGAAGAAGAATATCAGAGACAGTTGCAGGCGAGGATAGAACAAGCGAAGGAACACGATGCATTGAAGTTGAAGTATGACATTCCAAAACTGGATTTGAATGAGAGCACAGACTCTCTTGAAGAGAATCCAAGGGATTCAATAGAGGACTCGTTGGATGTAGAGCAAAATGTGCAAGAGCAAAATAGTAGTGAGTCGTATAAAGACAGTTTGGATTGGAGGAATCCTCCGCCCAATCCACTAGATTCACAATACAATCAGCGTAGTAGAAACAATGAACCTGATTGGTCGGATCCTGTAGACGACAGTGCTCCGCAGGATGGAGAGAATGACTATGAACGTTATGAGGACATGAATAAGCACTATAGTGAACAAGAAGGATTGGCAGGTAGTCAAGACAGCAACCAAGGAGAGCCTGGTAAAAACTCGTACGAGGCTCAAGTTGAATTTGAGAGGAGGAAAAGTGATTTAAATCAAAGACGGGGCAATGAACAACAAAACCGTACATCGTATGAAAGCCTTGAGGATTCATTGAGGGCTCGGAATCATGCAGCTGATGATGTAGGCTTCACTATGAGTGATCAAGAACAACATGAGCGGTACGGTGACGGTGAAGATGAGGAGGAGGACACTGATGACAAAGAATATGATTCACTGGAATTCTCTGTAAATAGCAGGAAACAAAACGTGCCAAAACATAGACAAGTTAGTCATAACCAGCAGAACTATGAGGCTTACCAACCACAAAGTGGCGACAGAGGGCGCCCAAAACAAAGGGATAGTGGAAAGTCTTCGTCTCAAAACCCTCCTCAGAATTTGAGGAGACCGGACTTTCAAGGCTATGATCATCAAACTGGGCAATATTTTCTCAATGGGCCTCAAAACGGGATCCCCAACCAGCCCATCCCTCAGCCTTTTGCTACGAGTTACTATCCTGGTTATGACTACCAGTATCCTCCGCAAGGCTTCCCACCTCAGCCGCCTATGGGTTATGCTCACTTTCAGCAATATCCTATGAGCCGAAGTGGTTACCCTCAACCCCAAGCACCTCCTCAGGGCTACTATGGGCAACCTCCAGCCCAGTTCCCTGTCAATCAATACCACCCGCCGATGAATCAATCTTTGCAGTATGCGCCAGTGTATGGATTGTATCAGGCGCCTGGGCAGTTCTATCAACAGCAATCCTTTGAACAACCGCAGCAGCAACTACAGCAAGGCTCTGCACCATCGCATCAGGCAAGAAGGGAGTATCAGCAGGAACAGGAGCAGCTGCAGCAACAACAGCAACAGCAGCAGCTGAGGAGAAATCATTCTGACCAACAGTATCAAGATGAAGAACAGGACGAGGAATATTTAGAACAGTCAGAGAAAGCTCGTGGAAGTGAGCAGCAAAGGATTCATAATCGGCCTTCTGTTAGAGACAGGCTCCAAGTTCAGGAGAAGCAGGATGAAAACATTCCGAGGCCTGTGAAAAAGAGTCCCTTTGTGGAGAGACCTGCGCGGTTAAATTTTGTTGAGTTCAATAAGAAGGTGTTAAATGAAGGGACTCCCAGGAAGGGATATGGTGATCGATTCAAGGAGAGAAAGGAGATTACTACTCCTATGTCTGAGAATGGTCGATTGACCAGGACTGTGAAAAAGCCTCCCTTGCAAATGGAGGATAGGAAAATGAAAGCCGCATCAGCTGGCGACATTGGGCGGTTGGAGAAGACGACTAGTGGTGCTGAGGACTTATGGAAAGAACGCGCTCATCGCTTGTCTTCACACAAGGAGCAGGTGTCATCTGGAAAAAAGGCATCTGGTTACGGCAAATCTTTGAAGAAATATGCGAGTGATAGCAACCTAAAGAAGCCAGTGGCCCGCCCGCCTCACCACATCGAGCCCATCCCTCAAAAGGTGGACCACCAAGCTGTGACCACGTCCAAAAGAGTTGAAGTGCCTGTGTCTGCATGGAACGACGACCAGCAACGTGTCAGTGTAGACATAAATCTAAAGCTTATCAGCCCCCAGCCGCCTCTTGGCCCTATCCACAAGGCAAACTCAACAAGAATGCACAACAACAATGCCGACTTCGAGCGTCAAAATCGCAATAACTACTACAACCAGCAGTGGAGTCAGTATGTGGAGGACCCTGGCACTGTCAAGAAGGACTCGGGTTACACGTCCAGTTATGATGGACGTGGTGAAATGGGTCATGCTAACCACGTTAGGACTGTGGAGGAGAATGAAATGGAAGACCAGGGATACTATGACCAGGAGGTGAGTTTGTGGGTGGCTCCATTCTGCGTTGGGTTAAGTTCTAATGCCGTAGACGAATTTGACACTGTGTCGAATTTCTTTACATGTACAGTATATTCCCAAAATGATGGGATAAAATTCCTTTTCCCCCGTGATGATCACAGCCGAATGCCATCAAAATTCCCGTCATCATGTCGGAGCGTGAAATTTAGCTGGTATTGGTCTTATGATTATTAATGTTATAAAAACATGTAACATTCCATTACTGGTGTATATACTACTAATAGTATTTTTATACGCTTTAATACTTAATAGTCATTGTTTCTGAAACAAAGAAAGATGAAATGATTCATCATCACCAAGCAACTTTGTGACCCAATCGATTTCTTAAATCAATAAAGTCAGTCTTTGTCTATCGAGAAAAACAACCTCCTGTTGGTACATAGGTATGAGATTAACAAGAGAGGGTGTATTACATCGTTGATTTGTACATAGAAATCATTGTTCTTGTAGCAACGATTTATTGAACTTGACCTGGTCCATTACTTCATGTCAAATATTGATCTGTAGTTTATTGTTAGTGGAGTCCTGTTGTTACCATGGTTATTACTTGAGGAAAAAGGCGGTTGTCTTGTTAAAGATTTTAAACCCTTTGCTTAATGATATTTTCTTGTTACTGTTGCCATGTTGATCCTAGCTTGATACCGGTATTCTTAATTAAACCCTCTTGCCTGTCAGGTGTACGCTGGTATCCTGTCAGTTGATAAGATGCGTGGTGTATCATGATTCTCAAGTGGTCTCCACGCTACCTGGGTGTTTGTGTGGCCACGTTATCGTCTGTTTACAAAAAACAGCTTAACTTGTTGAATGCTGGGTAAATTTTTTCTTAAAGTTTATCTGATAAGTTTGATTATTGGGGCACATTGTTAGCTGGCCGATTAAGTAATTTTTTTGCTGTCGAACATATTTGGTTTAAAGTTGTTCTCAAATTATGTCTGTGTTGGTAGTTTTTCAGGAAATTCATGAAAAACATGATTTTCATGCCTTGGAAATGGAACAATTTTTCATTTCCATGGTGCAAAATAACCCGAAGTAAGGAATGAATGGTAACTCCTTTATTTGTGAGATTCTTCTAAAAAATTGGTGACTTGTTTTCGCAAATGAATATAATGCCAATAATTGAGGTCTGCTTTCAAATTCTTAACAAAATCAAGAAAAGTGTCTTACAAAAGGGAGTGCTGTAGATTCAACTCACCATTACAAAAACCTCCTTGCGTTAAGTTTCAACTCCAGATTACAAATTTCTAAATCAAGGCTTGTCCAGATATCAATCGCGTGCTCTGTTGTCGGGAACTCGTAAGCCAGTTATCTACCTTGGTTCAAAGAGTTAATAAAACTATTTATCAATCTGTTCCAGAGATCCAAATCTTAATGCATCTACTTTGGGTAATTTTTATGATATGGTACTGTAACTTTTATTTTTATCTTTCAAGAATTATTACTTGATTTGATGTTTTTGTGTTAATGAGAGTCCAACGTATCGTTTTAGTCCGGAGTTAAAATTTTGGTCAATACATTTGTTGATAACAGTATATTTATGGTTTGTTGAACATTTAAGTGGCATTGACGAACCTTGTTGGGTAACAAACTAACTGCTTGATTGTTGTTTGTAAATAGTTGCCCATACATAACAATTTTACTGTTTTGGTAATTGTTGGAGAATAAACTGAAATTGGCTATTAATACTCAATAAAGTCTCATTAAAATTCAACTTCTTACATCTGATAGCTGTTACTGAATTGTTTATAGGCATGAAGTTGTAGCTTATTATTAAATAGTAAACGTTGCTTTTAACTTACAATAGGTGGCTGAACTGTTGGGAAAAATCTAAAGTAACTTGTGTGTTTTTGTGTAATGTAAGATTTTTTGCGGGTCAGGTGACAATACACAAAAGGGATATAAATAAATAAAATTCAAAACAGTTGAATGAAGTTGCGTTACAGGCATATGAAGGATTATGATTTCAAATTTTAAAAAGGTTATTGGATATGCAATAATATACAAGTTTTTAAAACAGTTCTTTATACGCACACTTTTATAATACGAGTTTCTGAAAAATTGAGTGTTCTGTGTGCGCCTGGGTAATTATGATAATTCTTGTGGCATATTTGTCTTTGTCTGCATGACATATTGTTGAGTACTTTTTAGGTTTATTCTTTATTCTGTCAATTTTCATTTTTGTGCAATTTAAAATCTGTTGTCATTTTCAAATTGAGATGTTAATGTGAGCTGTCTTTAAACAATTACATAAGATGATATAAACTATCGGTTTAATGTTTGATTTTGTACTGTTGCCGATAGTAACACTAATTAATTAAATAAATACTTGGCTTGAAAGCAGAAATGCATGGACATGTTATTGATAGAACTTCTGTAGACCATGTTCAGAGGTCTGTTTCATAAGAAGTCACTGAAGACTTAAGACAGAAATTTGGTCTTCCGCTCCCTCTCGCAATTGATGAATAAAAGTGTTGTCTTGTAATTATGAGCACATCCCAGCCTACGAATAATTTACAGACATTATCTGAGTATCTAGAAATTATGGTTATGTTCTCAGGGACTTGGCATTCTTCGTACTGTGTGATTTTATTATTTTTTTCATGAAATGTTTAGAGCATAAGACCAACTTTTTGACTTACTCTTCAGACACTTTTGGTGAAATTTACCTCTGGTGTTAAAGCCTAACTTCAACGGAATTTTGTTATTTTAGATGTATTGGACTAACCAGATAGTCCTAGCAAAACCTTAATAAAACATGAAAATGAGAGTTTAATCACCCAGATTTAGCACCATCAAATGATAGGTGAAATTGCCTTTTTGTGTCATATTGCGTCACTACGAGATATCAGCACGGCAAAAGACTAATACTTTTGTATTAAAGGAAGGTCTGCATAGAACAGCATTGCATGCATACGGGTGTTATTCACAGCTGTTTGAATTAAAAGGTGATTCTCACGGTGACGTGGACAGTAGCCAACAAATAGGCCTAACAGTTCATTGCATTTGAAAATTTATGGCACTGGTGGGATCAGAGTGATGCACTTGACATACTGTAGGAACTAAATTTACTGGTGTTAGCATTCAAGATAGTCTTTAAGGCATCTTTACTGGCATTCTCTTGACGATTGTACTGCATTGATGACCGTAACTATGGTAACCCTAACTTATCGTGAGTTGTCATTTTTCTCAAGCCTGTAACATCATTTGTAATCTCAGTAAAGTGTAAGATGAGACCACAGTTGGTCTTGATAAAAATGAGAGTTTATTAACATTTTGTGTGAATTTAAATCTTCAGAATACATTCTTTCTTGTGAAATCTGGGGTGCATTCAAATTAATTTCCGAGTTTCTTCTTGCTTGAAAAACGAAATCACACAAGACCACATAAAGTCACGTACACGAGTGAAAAAAGGAGTGTTTCGCGAATGTGCTCAAAACGTTGTAACCTGGCAAAATGACGACCAGTAAAAGCGTTGGTCAGTAAGGTGCGAATGTTGAATTGTCGGATAGAATTCTCCATTTCTGTTCTTCTAGTAAAAATTTTTCGTGGCATTAGTACATGACTAATATCTTGGGTTTGTGGAACTCAGGCCGATCTTTCTTTGCTTCATCGCTCACCATTCTTTTTCTTTCTTCAGAGTAACGATGAAGAGGAGAGGTACAAAGCCTACACGTCCCCGCGAGACAATCTGAGCACAACTCGTGGGTCCCCCACAGTGAATCCCTATCACAAGATCCCTCCAATCTCTGGGCAGAAGAAAGAAAAGTCGGGCGAGCAGAAAGAAAAAAGCGGCAGCTACATGCAAGAGTACTCCAAGCAGAAGGAACGAGCCAATAAGAAGCCAACTTATAAAAAGTACACGGTGGAAGACTACAGGAAGTTGAAACTGGAGATAAGTCTCGGTGGACTGGGGCCTGCACTTGATGAGGATACATGGAAAGAGAAGGTACCGGTCCTGTGACAGATTCCTACTGTACTGTGACCATCAAATTTTACTTGAGACGACTTGAAATTGACCAGTTGTGTGACATACTTTGAGTAAATTTAGCTTTCACACAATTTGATTGGTCAATGTTCCAGTCGAATTTGGAATGAAGTTTGTTGGTCACTGGGCCTAGGCAATGAAAGAAAAGTTATTTAGATTCAATGTTATGAGGACCTTAGTTTTAATTATATTTAAATTAATTGTAATTAGAAAATATGTATGAGATACCGTATGGGAACACAAATCTGTAGTGGCGTTCTATACACATTCCAGTTGAACAAAGCAAGCAAATTAAAACCAGTATGCGCTGCACTTTGTGTTGTGTATGTCTATTGAGGATCAGGTGTATAATTGAGATTTGCGTTTCAGGCAGAGAAGCGTAAGAGACAACTCAACTATGCCAAGCAGGTTGCCATAGAGAACAGGCCTGCTCAGGGTAAAGTGAAACCTGTCAGTTACGTTAGAGAGGAAGTGAAGGAGGATGATATTATGAATCGACGCAAAGTGGTAAGGACAAACACTCGTTAGGAGGGAAATATAATCACTTCAACAGTAATTGGTGTATAGTTATTCCCTTGAAATCCTAATTGCTTTATTGTTAATTTATACTTATTCTTGCTAGCTTCAAAAATGTGCCAAACAAGCGAGACTTTGACTTCAAAAATATGCCAAAAAAGTGAGACTTCGGGCCTGTTTCATGAAGTCAGAGAGTAAAACTCCACACAGATATTTCCAAAAAATGGTTTAATGTCACATAGTCTTTGAAATTGTACCCATAATTACTCGATATTCAAATAGTTTGTATTTATTTTAGACTCTGATGTGCTAACAGTTACAAAATTTTAGACTCAAGTCTTAAGTCACTTTTCATATGAAACAGTTCATTGGAATTGAATTATCCTGTTCAATAGATCACTTTCGCCCTCTACTGTGAGGATGTGCAAGTAGCCTAGTGATCAGGCCCATAAATATTCTGACCAGTTGGTTTTGATTCTCAGTAGATCTGGGCACACTATTTGATCCCAGGCCTGCAGTGTTTACAAAGTTAGGACTTTGGAATTAGAGAGCTGATTGGCCATTTATCAAAGGTTGTGCAGTGTATCTGGTCGTAGCTAAGATGGCTTTAGGTGCGTTTGTAACCTTGATGTTGCGTTTGTTTTTTTAAAGTAAAATATTACAACAAATGTAAACTAGGCTGTAGGTCATACTGACCCACATTTATCACTGCATCATTCACAAATCTCAATTAAATCTGTGCCAAGTTTCAACCGAACGTACAACCTTCAACAGAACAGACCCCTGGCTTGTGGTGCCTAACGGGCAGTATTCATATGACTGCACAATCAGATGTTTCTTCTCTATGTCACACCTGTCCATTTTTTTTTGTTTTTTTCTGTAAACATGAAGACTACATGGCTGTGAATGCACATTTCCTGCTCGAAGAATTGTATCATACAAGGCCGATCTATAATTTACGACTATTGATGGAATCCAGCTGTTGTAGAGAACATAAGATTAGAATTCATTAACTAAGGGATGGCTTATAATTTATTAATGTCTTTTGGTAGTGATTGAATTATAGGTTGTTGTGTGCGTGCTTCAGTTGCACACTACATGTATATCATGGTGTAGCTCACAGTATTAGTTTTACTCTATCTGTCTTCGCTAACCACTTTTAATCGATAACAGTGGCGGATCTAGGATTTTTTAAAGGGGGTCTGATCGGATTTTTTTAAAAAGGGGGGTCCAAGTCAACAATTTGAAAATTCTAGATTTGATATCAATAAAATCAATAGAAAAGGAGGGTCCAGACCCCTTGACCCCCCTCTGGATCTGCTTATGGATAAAAACTCATACAGCAATTATTAAACTAATAATTGGTGAAAGTTGAGAGGACACGTTGGGAGAAATGCTGCGACCCAAGCCAGATATCAGCATAATGTTCCCAGCAAATTACCAGCACTTCAAAAATACCCCACAAAGCTTTCAGTTGCTGTGTAGGTAAACTAGCTCCACCACAAGTAAGACTTGAGTTGGAAAGAAGAGATTTTTTGTGTTTGTGTGAAAGCTGTTTGAATATATGCATGGTGCAATTTTTATGAAACGTTACGTTACCCGAAGTAATTTGCTTAGAAACTAATTACAAACCTATGGGCAACTCATCAAGGAATTTGAAATGATTTTGTTGGTTTGTTTGTTTGTTTACTGTGATGCCTTGGCAGAGAACTGTGCTCCATGGTTGCTTTCTATAGTCCTTATTTAAAGTAGTTCTTTTTATCAAGCATTTTGGTCGCTTTTATTTTGCTTCTTCACATCCAAAATTTTTTGCCGTCCATTTCAGGCCCTAGAGTACTCCAAATCTGTCCCAAAGCCCAAAGTGGCACCGAAGCGGACAAATCACGGAGGCGCCGCACTGACGCGACACGCCGAGGATGAAGAAGAGGCAGAGCGACTGAGACAACTTCAGGAGCGGCACGCGCGGGACCGAAGTGAGATCGCTGATCTACGCAGCAACATTGGCAGTGTGTTGTCAACTGCGAGGTGATGGCAGCACAGGGAAGGTCGGAGGTCAAAGGTAGAGAGGTCAGAATCGGAAGAGCGAGATGTCTAGGCTCGTGCTAAAATTTTAATGGGAAATATATTACAAGAATTTTTGGTTGTGATCCTAAAAG
The DNA here is from genome assembly GCA_002633005.1 of Phoronis australis. NCBI lineage: Eukaryota > Metazoa > Phoronida > Phoronidae > Phoronis > Phoronis australis. The sequence goes on along the minus strand of NMRA01000037.1, from coordinate 51,036 downwards.
CAACATGTTAGATGAGTTGTTATGACCTCTCAGGCATGTACATGTTTGTATATATTGTACATTGACTTCATTTAAGTTGAAAGATTTGACAAAACTCAAGTGTTGAAATTTCTGCCGGACAGAATACATTTCGTTGCAATTCCTAGTACAGCCACCGAGATACCTTAAGTTCAGTTGTAGCTATCCATTAACACTAACTAGTGCGTGTATAAAACATGCTTTATCCAGCCAGTAAAACATGTGATTATGCCATTCTGGAGTAAAATGCCTTGAACTGTTTCTTTCTTGGAAGGGGTGGTGATATAATCTTGCCAGTTTGCATAGTTTTATTTGTAGAAAATTATTTTGACTGTGTTAGGATGGATTTTGCTACGTATTCACTGTATTGTACTAATTACCTGTATTACAATATCTGAGCTATGTGAGATTCGGTTCATGGTTTTGTTGAAATTTTCTAGTAGACATATGCCCGTATGGTAACTACACCTTTGTGTTCATATGAAGTCTGTATATGAGTTAGAAGTTGACATTGGCACAATAGAGGTCTCTAATTGGTGTAATACATCATATAGACTAGGAATAGTGAGACTTTGGAACTGGAGGCCTGTATCTAGTGCATACCAATTAACTGCAGAAAAACTTGCATAATTTAGATTTTCACTTAACTCGAACAAAGTTCCACATCACAGTTTTGCTTTTCATGCACTCAGTCCCTTAGATACGGTACAGGTCAAAGTATTCAGACAAAATGTCTCAGAATTCTCCGTCACAATGGCTGGGCGAAACCAAATTCAACACTAGAATGGCTAGCCTTCCTTCATGACTAAGAATGAAAAGGAATTGACAGGAAAGGTAGAAAGGTGGCTAAGCCAGTCTGCAAATAGATATGCTGCAATTGTAGTCAATATTAGTCATATTGAATTAGTCGTAACTGGAGACGGTATTTTGATTACTTTTGCTTTGAGATTTCATCTTAGATAAGGTCTCTTGGTCCACTTAAATCCACCATATGAGTGCTACTGTATTACTTAGTAATTAAATGTAAGGATTTCATAATTATTGACATTTATGAAACAAAAGCTCTCGGCAATCCTCCCCCGCGTTTCACCAAATGTGAATCAGATATTTTAAAAAGCGTATGCGAGCCTCTGCCATTGTTTTATAATTTTGAAAATGTCAGTAACTATGTTGGTCCCTGAAGGTGAAAAATTGTTGTTGTTTGCAAAAATAAATCTATTTTGTCTTTGAATGGAAGCATGTGTGCCTTGTGTCTTTTACTGTTGATGATTTTAATTTATATGTCTTAACTGCATACTCCCATGACATTTTTATTTTGTGCTAAAGTTAACTTTTGTGTACATATATTTATTTTGTATCATTTTGTGGACAAATTGCTCTACGTATCATTTTTAATGAGGTATTTGTACACTGTAATAAATTTTGTAAATTATCAGATGTCTCTTCCTATTTTGCTCATGTTTCTTCCACAGTGGCTTGGTCTCCAGGGCAACGGCCATCTTGAAGTACTTAAAACCACCATTTATCTTGTTTTAACAAGTAACTACATTGTCAGCAGCATTTAAACTTCCGTTATAGCACCGCATATCATAACCGTGAATTCAATATCCCCAAAACAAGAAAATAGAAGGAAAGCGACTTCAATTGAAAATTTCTTAGCGCTCCGAATGCGAGTGTGATGTACGAATGCTCTCGGCACCTGTGTGTCGTATCCACCAACATGAGAGTTTCTTGTATAAACTTGTGTCTCATGAGGTCAAATGTTAATTGTCACAACCACCACAAACACAACTCCTCACCATTCCTTATACCATTAACAACAGGAAAACGAGCAGCAATGTCTGACTTTACACTAAACACAATGGAGGATGACTAATGCAGTGATTTGTTGTCCCGATTTTATGCAGTATGTTTCAACCAATAAATGCTCGTAACTCAAAATCATCTAAATAATGTATTGTCGGATAGTGTTTGCAGATAGGTGTTCTAATTTAACAGCTGATTGATTGGTGGCATTTTTTTGAGTTTTGGATGTGAAATAGGCTATTTTAAGCACTTTAACAGAGGAACAGTCTCATAAGAATTTAGGGAAAAGCAAAATCAGTCATGCACATGCTCAATATTACAAAAGCTGAGCCAATGAGACGACGTAAGGTGGAACTGTATTCACAGGTTTGTGCATTTAGCGAAATATCTAGAAAACTATAGAAATTCACAACGCAAAACTAAATATTTTCTGAAAGTAGAAAGGATGTACATTGATTTATTACTTTACATCAAACTGCCTTAGATTGGGTCGCATGTCTGTGTCTTTTTACTAAAAAAGAAATGTAATGGCAAAACGGTATCAATAACTGTGACCAAATTTCATTATTATAATGAATATGATAAAGATGAAATATCAAAATGCTGTTACGGTTCTGCAAAATATTTTTGGCGGAGCACCTTTTTGATTTTATTTCTGAAGTCGTAAAAAACTCATAATCAGTAGCTCCCAATGCAAAAGTGAAACGTTTTAAAACAAGTTTGCAACATTTTGTAGAACAGCGCATCAAGCAAGGAAGTTTTCTGATCAATCAGTTCTGAGATACGGCCAAATTTGTACATTTTTCGTGGGACCTGCGTAACATTCAGACACATTCCAATTGAGATCGACTAAAAATATATGGCACCAGTGAGGTGAAGTTGTTGTAGAATTTGAATGCTTTGGTCCTAAAACATCCACGGCGGGGGGGTTATGTCTAGCTCATGTTCTGGTGACAGTAAATATGAAGGTTTTCTTTTTTTATTTTGTCAGTTAATATATCAACATGATTACAACAATTTTTAAAAATCTCAAAATATATTCAATAATAGCATGCAGTTAAATTAAGCATTTCACAATGTTAAACTCATTTTGTTATAATGCCAAGAAAATACTCCAATTTTGGGACTTTTCTGATAAAACTAAATTTTGTTTGATTGCACAAACTTGGCTGGTAAAGAAATTTTTTTGAATTTTTAAACATGGAAAAAGGTGAAAGCTTTTCCAGGTGGCCAACTTTTCTCACAAGATGGCGCTTATAACTTGGACAATATCCTGAAAAGTCACGGTATGACGGGCACAAAAAATATTGCAACAGTTGAAATCAAGTAGGATAATTATCCGAAGATAAATGAATAGAAATGACTAATTCATAACTGAACGAAACTACAGACACTGTGTCTTGATATTGATGAAAAGACGTAACGTCACAACCAGAATTAAAATCAAAAAACTCCCAAAACAGTGGTATTTACATTCTGCAGCACTTTCAATACAAGCCCATCATACAGCACACAATGCAGTGATATGCACAATACATCAGACACTTCCACACACACATACCAATGACAACACAACTTAGTCATACTAAAAAGTCTCCCAATAAAACCAAATTGTTACTGGCGAATTCATCCAAAAACACACGGCCATCCAGCCACACTTGTAACCATCGAAACATTTTACGTTTAGAAATAGAACCTCGTCTGATAAAATTAGCCTTTAAAAATCACAAGGTCAGAAGGTTTGCACAATATAAAACTATTATAGTCAGTTCGTCCGTCCTCGCGAGGCAGATTTGATAACAAATTATCTCTGTACAAAAGCAGGACAATGAAGAGGGGTGCATTACACAAGCCTGAAGGACTCTTCTCAAACTTGAGTAAAAAGTTAAATAGAGACATTATATTATCATGACAATATTACGTTCTTTTAAGAGTACGGTAATTCCCCAATTTAGCACAGAAATTATTGCCTGATCATTTATCTTTTTGAGCATAACGGGAACTTAAGCCAATGTTGTTTTAGGACACACATTGCAAATCATGCTTGTAACAGACTAAAATGTTCTTAATCTTTACTTATGTGGAGAAACGTAACAAAAACTTCACTTGTTGGCCACATTGTGTGCTACGTAAGTGAAGAATTCACCGTACCTTTTAATTTTTGGAGATTTGAAGATTTGTGGTGTTATGAAAGACAAACAATAGGTGACTCAATATTCACTAGGTGGCGCTAATGAAGAAAGGTTGGTCTTTTGAACATGTGAATAGATGGAGACAAGAAAGCAGTTCACCAGCACGTGGGTCCCATTCAATATTACCAGACTGAAGGCACTTCTACACATGGGACCCTGGGACCCTTGATACACTAGCACCAACTAGTGAATTTAGATTCCCAGTTCGATTTCAGCCACATTTCTACCCTATAAATGCAAACAAAATTTTAAGTACATGCAAGGATTCCACGGGAACTGTATGCAGAATAAATAAATACACCAACAAGTACTATACACAATTGTTTGGCAACGTTCTGAAATACTGCTCGACAAGAAAAATAAATCCAATATAAAACAATGCCTTTTCTGCACTGGACCGAGCGCTGGTCAGCTGTTTGCGCATCGTCACAAAAATATGACAAGGAAAACTGATTGATTCAGCTGTATTTAAATAACAAAGGAACGATTTCAAGAGCAACTAATACAGTGACACTGCTTCCTGACTAGAACTCGCATACTCAGTGCATAATATTATCATAGAACACATAAAATGAAAAAGGAAATGACTCTTGAAGGTCCATGCAGCAACGACTTCACAATAAGAAATGTCTCCTTCCAACTAAACTCACACGACTTTGTGTTGAAGAAATAACTGCAACTTCTGCAAATTCCCAATTAATAACAGAATTACAGTAAACATCCTAGAGTTAGGAACACGATGTAGTGAACAGGTGAAATTTCACTTTGTCAAATTTCTCTACAAAAATAACATTTCAAGACAATTTGCTTTCAGCATGGTTTGTATAGTGTAGCTATTACCAAATAACATTTGGTAAAATCTCGAGCATTTTCAACAATGTGGCATGCTTCTGAAAACATGAGTTTGGCAACTGTGGCAATAAAGTTTGTCTGAAATTGAGGAATGTTTACCGTACGTAAACTTAACTTAGCCTATACAGTAATTGAACTATTCTTTGGTAGGAAACCCAAATTGAATAAAATACTGGAGAGCTTTCCATTCTAACACATAACATTAGCTGTAATTAAACAGTTTATTAACTAAAATGATTTATTATTACTAAAATGACATAAGCAAGAAATTAATGTCGGGCCTCAAAAGTGGGACAACCTATATTAATACAGTTGGTCCCACTCCTCATCCTCCTTCGGGTCCCAGCCGCCTATATTAATGTACAAGGCCCCACTTTTGAAAGGCCCGAAATTCAATTTCTTGCCTGTCACTTTAATAAGAACAAGTCATTTTAAATAAGTTGTTAAAACCTCTACATATACCGGTAATAAGCAAGATACCGCGTATTTAACACAAATTTTTTCAAGAGGAATAAATATTAAGAAAATTTTAGTCAGTTGTTAGCTTTGTTTGTACCATACAGCTGCTATTAAACAATCATTAGGTAAAATTTCTGTAATTTGCAGTAAAGTAATCAGTCTTTGAAAAATGGAAAGTCATAATTCTGGCGAAATGCGAGAATAATTACAGTAACTCAAAAAAATTTGATAAAATTGACCATCAAGGTTTTATAAAGTTCCATTGATCGTCACTTTTATCCTCATGTTATGACCAAAAACGAACATCATCAAAATAATTTGCTAGGAGGAAGGAACTACAACTGATTTTGCCAATAATGACATCAAGCATACGACCATCGTGTGAAACTAAAACGTCTATTATAATAAAAGAATATGGATTAGCCCATACTTTAGTTGAATGAAATGAAGTCCAACAAATCTTTGAGGATACTAAACCCCGTTTTGATGATTTCACCCAAAAATTGATTCCACACCTCGCTTGAGAGAAGAGCTGAAATGTGGCTCTCATCATTTTGATGGAAAAAGCATCCAGTGATTCGATGAAGGCGCAATTTCCCGTCGCCATCGACGAACGCTGTAGAAGCACTAACCATGCTTGCAGATTTTGCAAACTTTGTGGAAAGAATTTTCAAGCTTACTCCAAACGAGAATGTCAAAAAAGGTTAACGATCATTACCTTGTTACAAACATTTAGCAGCTATAGGGTCGTGTTCCGTCCAAGACGAGATATCTTGATTAAGATTTAGACCACTTACCAGTGCAAAATAGGCCTCAACATGTTCCTTAGTTGGATGGGAAGGGGTGTCTGGGTTTACAAAGAACTAACAGTTTGTTATTCTTGGAGACCATGCTTGACGCATAAAATGACACGTCATGACAAGACAACTCGAAAAGTCTGGTCTTGAGTAATAACAAAATGTTAGCTCTTTCTACGAAATCACTTGAAAACTTTGACACCAATTTCCGAGTGGCGAATGGTCTAAAATATATTTCTTGATGGAAGGCAGGTTTCTAGCCCACTTAAGTGATCAGGAGGTAGTGTACAACAGTTAAGAACCTAAAACACGGTTTAGTACCCTTCTGAATGCCAAATAAATAAGTACTTGTAATACAGCAGACGATGTATGAATAATAATGCCAACATAATGATTGCCACGGAAGTGATGCCCTCAATGCCAAAAATTAAGCACAGTACTAAATAAATTAAACGCTAAAATGACTCCAGGAAAATAAAACAGAGTTTACAGAGTTACAAAACACAAGACAAATGAATCGTTTTCCAAGACTGGCATATACGTATTATATACAGTAAATATAAACATGTAATAGATAAAATGATTGAGATGTTGCTTGTTCTACAGCTGTTCAAACAGTAGATGAATGATCAAGCATCAATGAAGGTAATTGATAGAGGGAGTCTTGGGGGAGGGGTACTCGGTGTGGCTCTGGGCGTGGCAGGGGTGCAAGAGACTTGAATAATATGTCCGCCATACAATATTTCCAAAATACACTTCAAGTTATCAGTAACATATGAACAGCCTAGGTAGGGTGCCTCTGGAAATTTCCATGACGGACTGGCTGGCCTACGAAAACAATGGCATAGATTTTCTTTCCTAAAAAACTGACCTTATTTAAGCACATGAACATTTTGTGTATTTACTGAAAGGGGGCACCCATCGTCAAAGCTGTGATTGACAGGTGTGCCAGTGTGCTTTCCCTCTCAACTGGCAATGTTCACGGGCACTGCAATGCTGAATTGTTTCATTTCGTGGCAAAACGGTAATAGTAGATAGAAAGTTCTAACTTTAAGACGGTCTCTGCAACCAGAGCCTTGTCAGTAAGCGTGACCTTCGTACTTGAGGAGAAAGACATTTTCGCGAAGGAAGTAATTCTACAATTTTTAGACTCCAGGAATTTACTTACATTAATGACCGAATTCTTTCATTGAAATGCTGGATATGACCCAAAATTTTCAAGACAATATTATTTCTGTCTTCCATACTATAAAATGTCACCATACTTTAGTAGGTAATGATTGGATGTAACGTGCCCGAATTTTGAGAACCAGTTTTCTCCACTGAATAATAGGCATCAAACTGGTTCTCAAAATACAGGCATGTTTTATCCGACTATTGCCCTTTAATACAGAAAACATGGAAACACCCAAATGTATGCAGAACCAATAGACACCTCATCAATTTGTTAAAAAATGACATGCTTTTGCAGGAATTACAGAAAGCCTCATGAACGTCAGAACACTTTTATCAAGTCATGCTCAACACCCAGCATTGATTCGACGACTCTTTAAGACATGGATTTACTATGAATCCTGATTCCATGTCTAGATTCTGTAGCTTTGGAGACTTTCTAGTTATAATGTTGGCACCATGGGAGATGAGTCCAGAAAAGTATGTCATACTACAAAACAGCTGAATCTAGTTACAAGAAGCACTGCACACGAAGTAATGGTGAATTATCGCAGTAGCAGACTCGGCTGGTCATAACAAGCTACTCTTGAATAAAGCAACTGTTTGGCTTGAACCAACAGCACGGGCTGAGAGCATCCACTACCCGCCCTTCTAACATCTTTACAAATTCATGCATTGCAGCAACTCATTGCACAACTTTTTATACTGCCATTGGTCGCCGGCAATTTTGCGAAATCGGAGTCCATTTTCCGTCATTCCCTTGCAGACCTCCATCTCCATTTGTACACTCGAGTTGCCTAACTTAAAGCAGTTCTCTGACCGTTCATACACAAGATCTGTTCCTTTATTGTCCAGAGTCTTTTTAATCTCCTGTAAGATGGATGAGATGTCTTTTTTGGAGGTCAGATTCATCGTAAGGGCAAATCGCAAGTGTTGTGGTACGTCCGACAAACTGTTTCGCAGGTTATTCATACCTTCGAGGGTCGGTGAAGGCGGGAACTCTCCAGGAGACATCAGCTTGACATAATTTTGTTGCAGATCTTGACTAGATAGGTTGGCAGTCAGTGTAACATTACCATTAGTTCGGCCGACAAAGTCTTGCATGGCGGGAGACGAGGGCGGAATGTTTGCAGTCTCCTGCAGAACATCACGAGAGTTCTGCACCGTGTGGTAACGCCGATGATGGCGCAAAGTGTTAGGCCGCTGTGGTCGTGAGTTGCTATTGGACGTGGTCTGATTGAGGCCTGGGCTGAACAGGCCCATCATTGGCATAGTGCTATTTAACGTGGGAGCATGCACGTGCATTGATGAATCAACCTCCATTGAATTACCATTGACTGGGTTAGTGAGGACACTGTGATACATATTGGGCAGGGGATACCGCTGAGTTAAAGGCACAGCAGACATAATAGTTCTCGAACTGTCCACAAAATGCATGCCATTATTACTGACGGAACTCACACGAGGCATAGTTTGCAACAGAGTTTCCGTTTCGGACGTCGTTACCGTTGTCACACGGCCATTTGTGTCTGTAATGCTAATTTGAGGATTGCTCGGCCGCGACAGTTCTGCCTGCATCCCTTCCTCCACAGATGCAGCAACATCGGCACAATCAAACATATCTTCCTCGATCTTCTGTAGGTTCTGGAACGTCGCTGGTGGCGGCGACGGCTGACTATGTGGTGCCGCCATATTGTGGTGCAGGAGTTGAGTATAACAGGCAGGAGGGGAATCGGTGCGCGACGTCGGCGGCACTAGGTGAGAAGTGAAGGTGGACTTGGCAGTGCTGGCGCACGCCTGATTGAGCAAGGAGAAGCCGGGGGGACTTCCTGTCTGTAACTGGTGCTGCTGGTGCAGGTGTAGTCGTTGGAGATGCTGGTAAAGGCTTCCTACAACAGGGAACAAGCAGAGGGTAAAACATGCCAAATGTAGACTACTTGGTTCTGATCTGTGGCTGAATCAGTCTGGAACCTATTCATGGGCACGAATACAACAAAATGACACATGCCAATCATTATGACGGACAAGAATGTCATGTTTTGGACTCGCAAACAAACCAGGGTGGTTGCTGGATGATTTGGGCTTTTAGTTATTTTTGATTTTCACAATCCTAGAAGACACACCATAATAACATCACCATCTACACCATTTCACAATTATTGATATTTTGATGAAGCTCTAGAACAACACCAATTCTAAGGCTTAACATGCACGTTACACTTGCAGTCCATAATTGCACATGGATATACGTTGTAGAATTTTTAGCAAGAGATGCAAGACAGGTCAAAACTTGAATTATAAAGCCAGTATGCTTTACTGTTCAGGTGTAAATACAATCAAAGAGTACTTTTTGAAACAGCGGCCACTACACTTCCAAATCACTGCGTTATAATGATACACTATGGTATACATACTGGCAGAAACTCAATTGTCTATCAATCAAGACATCTTGCGCTAAGACACTATGAACAAGAAGATTGCATACTACAGCACATCAACACAATATGAGACACGTTTTCAATGAAGCTACAGAAACAATAAGTTTCAAGATGACACAATGAAACATGGGCAGACTGAAAACACTTGAACCTAAGACGATCAAACATTACTCGAGACTCGAGTCGAAAATGAACCAATCATATCACATGAAACACCAAAGTTTTACCCTAAGTATGCTCCATGATTGGTCCATTTTCAAGTCGAGTCCCACAGTGGTCATGGGTCCTGAGTTTGCGATCACCAAACATTACTCAAATCTCGACCCAAAAAGTGACCTATCTCCTGGCACATTTCAAGTTAACTTTCAAATTTCGCTGAAAAAGTCAACTGATTGGTCAATATCTAGTAGCGTCTCAAGAGGATTAATTTGGTAGTTTAAGGCACTGGGCAAATTAAACCAAGGTTCAGTTGTATTTATATGAGTAGTGCCAGTGACTCTCCAAAATATTTCTTCCGCGGAAACTCATATTCTTAAAATACCGTATTCGCCGTAATAACCGCCCAGGGCGCTTAGAAAAGTTGAGTTTAAGGGGGGGGGGGCGCTTATTATAACCCAAGGCAGTTGAAACCCGGTCTCCGAAATGGGAGAAATCGGAAGCTAAGATTCATCAAATTTACGATCTGTGACGTATCTGTAATCTATGAAAGACTTTCAACAAAACTGTGGTGCATTGCTATCAAACTTTGCTGCTAAATTACGATCATTTTACAGAAAATTGTGCTGAAATCCCAGGGCGAAAACTCGCCAACTGACTGCCTCAAAATCGCCGTCTTCGATATGGCGACTTCAATACTTGAATAAAAATAGTTTCGACTCAAGCAAATTACCTAAAATCTTCATTAAGTTTTCTAAGTAGCATCATTCCCTAAGATTTTTTTTACATTCCCGTGGAGTCTGGATTAACGGCAGGTTTAAGTACAAATCTGTGCAACATCGTGCCATCTACATGTACGATTGGGAACACGGCGAGAAAAATGTCTGGACGAACACACGTTGTTGTCACGTGACGTTTGTTTTGAAGTTTGTCTGCATTTGTGAGTAAACGTGAGCGTGTGTGTCACCAGAGTTCATTTGCCAAAGCAGAGACAGTCTTTTGGCCAGAGCCACGCAATCTAACGGGCTAGAATGTGCATTGTGTCTAAAGAAATTTGCACAAGCAGTAGGCCTAAACCAGAGCGTGTTTCATTCAGCACTTGCCGGTCTCGTGCTGAAAACGTTCGATATTTGTCTAGGTAAGGCCCATATTAGTCGCCGTGTAGCTGGATGCGTACGTAACTATCTGACAGTTATTTTTCGGTGTAAGGGTGTGTAAGCATTCACTGTCAGTTGTCATTTTATCGGATATTTGGCTTAAAAACACCAATTATGGTTAATCAAACAATCCATCTCAAAAACAACGCAAACATGTTTTATAGTACTAGAAATTGTCGAAAATTAGTGCCAATATTCATTTCTTACCATTGCTATGCTACCAGTTTCATGAATGGATAGTTCCGAACTAATGTCTTTGATGACAGGTTCATGTATGTAGCACGCGCTTCATGGCCATGTGCGTTTAACACCGAGTTATTTTCATTCATGAGACAGTCGATGTGTCTGTACTGAAAGGTCAGACCATAGTGGGACACAGTCGTCGCGAGAGTAGCAATGCTGTAGCATTCTTTTTGAAGCGCTGCGTTACTCTGAAGTGTATAGTCACGGCTAAATACAAACGTAGCAGTGCCGCTGGTGGTCTAGAAGACCTGTGCAAATTTTTTTTGATAAATTGAAGACGTTACTGTAGCCGAGTTTTAAGACTGTAGGTATGTCATTGTTCGCATGTACACATTCATGGACTGGGCGCTTATTTCAGCAAAGTCTGAAAATGCGTGGGGGGGCACTTATAGGGGCATGGGCGGTTATTACGGTGAATACGGTATGTAATTTTGTAAAAAGACCACAGGAATAATAGATTCATCAACAGCAGAGGTATTATTTTAAATGGCATTTGACAAAAATATTGCCTGTGTGTAAAGAACACAAGATAGGTTAACATGAAAGAAAGTCCTTGCAAAATTAATTTCTGCATCTATTCACTCAAGACACAGTGTATAAGTCCAGCAGTCATGATTATAACTTTTTGCATCAAAGCACAGTGGTTTACGCCTAATTCCTGCAACAACCTGCTGTGTTGCCACATAACCAGACTTCAGTGACTGGCATTACCTGTCTGATCACAAGGAGAACTGGGTTGTGAACAACAGGGGGAGCTAGGAGGTGGAGAAGGAATGGGTGACACCTGTTGTAACTTGTGGAAAGTATGCTGCTGTTGTAACTCCAGAGACTTGTCATGGTCGCGACTGCCGACTTGTTTCTGAAATAAGTTTGTTGATCACAATAAGGTAGGTACGAGAAGCTATATTTGTCTAGATTACAACACTGGCAAATCAATAACTCAGACAGTTGACACATTTATCCAACTATTCATTACTAAACACCGTAAATAGACAGATCTGATATCAAGAGCATCAAACGACACGTCTCTCTCTGGATCAGATTTGAGTGCCTTACAAACATTTCCACAAGCTGTTCTGTGTGCAGTACAACGATCTGACGAATGAGACATCCTCCAAAAATCAGTTTCTTTTTCAGTTCAGCACAGTCGCCATGTAGGTTCAAATAATTAATATCACAAAACTGATACAAGACCTGTCTGTATGATTTACATGACATGTCTGCCACCCTCGCAGCGCCCCCTACCTGCAGTTGATGGCACTCATGTTGGATCTGCTTCAAACTATTAGTCCTTGAACCTTGTCCCACCGCCTGGTTGTAGATCTTCTCAAGATGGCTTTGGTACTTGTGCAGGTTGGCCACACCGTCGCTGGCTCGCCTCACAGGTGAATAGCGCTCATTGGGCAGGTGAAGACAGTTGATGTCCTTGAATGACTCACGGCCTGAGAGCAAAAAAGTAAAAATGTAACTCTTCAGTAAGTGAACTATGTTGCTCACAAAGACAACCCACTATCAAATTAATGAGACATCAACAAGTGAAGTTAAAATAACTATCAAAACCTCTTCATCGACCTACAAGCAACTATACTGCAGTCAATGCATGAGAGTAAATACACAGGGTTCATACACTGTTAAAAACAGTCGACGTGACTTGTGAACTCGTACAAGACAGTTACTCACTCGTCCTCTCCATCGGTGACATGTGACCGGAACGCCGCGATCTGATTGGCAGTTTGGCAAAGTGCTCTTGGAGCTCTTCTGGAATTTCGTCAACCGGATTGGCTACTGCCAAAGTGTGACGCTTAGACTTGCCTCGAGTACGCATGTACCTGCAGGGACCATAACCAACAGTCTGAGTGGACACTGGTCAGCGAGTATGGGTGGTCAACAGTACACAAAATACACATATGAGGCCAAGGAATTTCAATAATTATACAAGGAGTCGTTTTTTAAAGAGATTTTTTATGCAACTCTTGCCAAAAGTCTAAGTCTTGTCTCCAAGCCAACGGGCTTTGAATTTCATGTCTGTAACTTCTGCAGGTTTTTGATTATTAGCATACAAAACAGCAAGACAAACAAGTGCTGAAAGTACACTTGCACTCTCAGGACACACACAGTCAAATTAGCATACAAAACAGCAAGACAAACAAGTGCTGAAAGTACACTTGCACTCTCAGGACACACACAGTCAAATTAGCATACAAAACAGCAAGACAAACAAGTGCTGAAAGTACACTTGCACTCTCAGGACACACACAGTCAAATTAGCATACAAAACAGCAAGACAAACAAGTGCTGAAAGTACACTTGCACTCTCAGGACACACACAGTCAAATTAGCATACAAAACAGCAAGACAAACAAGTGCTGAAAGTACACTTGCACTCTCAGGACACACACAGTCAAATTAGCATACAAAACAGCAAGACAAACAAGTGCTGAAAGTACACTTGCACTCTCAGGACACACACAGTCAAATTAGCATACAAAACAGCAAGACAAACAAGTGCTGAAAGTACACTTGCACTCTCAGGACACACACAGTCAAATTAGCATACAAAACAGCAAGACAAACAAGTGCTGAAAGTACACTTGCACTCTCAGGACACACACAGTCAAATTAGCATACAAAACAGCAAGACAAACAAGTGCTGAAAGTACACTTGCACTCTCAGGACACACACAGTCAAATTAGCATACAAAACAGCAAGACAAACAAGTGCTGAAAGTACACTTGCACTCTCAGGACACACACAGTCAAATTAGCATACAAAACAGCAAGACAAACAA
>NMRA01000037.1:0-36896 GCA_002633005.1 Phoronis australis | reverse complement strand
CACACACACACACACACACACACACACACACACACACACACATACACACACACACAGGCCCTCAGTTTCCAATCATCCTACGAAATCATAAGACTTCACACATCTGACAATGCGGGTTTAAAAGTCCAGCTATCATCATTGTATACATGAATGGAGGGAACAAGATTTGTTTTCAAAATTTCTTCTCCATGAATTTACAGACTTCAGAAAGGTTTTGTTAAGTGAAGACAAATTTTTAGCAAACAGATAAAGCAAAAATCTAAGGATTTCTGAAAAAAAACGTACAAGACTGTGAACCCGTGTTTCAACACCAGGGCTTGGAATGACCAATGACAAAACACAGGAAAATTTTCCAGATGATGTATCATTCCACAGATAAATAGGAATGTGTGACAGAAATATTTTTTGTGTTGTAAAATTTAACTGAAATAAATGGATTTTGCATGAATAAAATCAAAATAATGATGAAAGAGATGAAAAACAGGAAACTGGAAACCAAAAGAATAAATCCTCTTAAAAGAGAAAAATTCCAAGTCCTGGAACACATTATAACGAGAGTTAACTACAAATGAAGGACCACCACACCACCAGTCTAAGTTGATCATTCCAAGTCATAGCACATGGCCATGCAACACACCAGACTGCGCCACAAACCTCATCACAGCATCTGGATCTGGTTCTTTTTCCTCCTCTGAACTGACAGCCACAGGGGTAACCAGTGGAGACATCGGCACACCAGGAGAGGTCACCTACAGTTATAACAAATAAGACTTGCAAAGACATTATCAACACTAGGGAGTCTAGTACAGGACAAATACAAGGAGACGAAACAGCGATGAAAGTGAGAGGGGATGACAGGACCATTATCACGCATTACCGCACTTGACGGTTACCCATGATGCAACAGGGTATAGAAAACAAAATGCATACGGAAAAATTCTAAATGAGATTTCCAAGATAGTATGAGTAGGCATCAGTTTCACGTTCAAAAGATATTCCCCTCCCATATGATTACCACTCCTATTTTCATTGGACAAGACATCCAAGAATTATTTTTCCAACAAAAATTTGACAAATCATAGCTCACGATTGCTGCTAAGCACAATCGCACGAACACGTGAATTTAAAACATGATTAGCAAAAAAGGTTTGTAACATTTTATCCAAGTTTTCCATTTTTCCACAAGTCTTTCACGCATAGCAACATTTTTGTTTTTTTCTCCGTTTTCCACAACAAGTCTGAACAATGTCGTAAACAAACCACAACGCATGTGTGGACAATATTGACTTCTGGCCGACCTGTGACAAGCTGCCGTCTTGATTGACTGGTTGACTGCTTCCAAACACGCTGCGCTGGTTGAGAAACTGCTGGGCAAACAGCTGAATATTGGCACCTCCGTCTGACGCGCGTCGACCAAAGCCGCCAGTACCACCTGGTGTTGAATGGAGGAACAATTCAGAAATATGGAGGTCAACAAAATCAATGACTATGACTTTACTTCAAGCATTGGGAATAGAATTACTCAACAATACTTAACCTGTTAAATGTTTTTCATTTGCTTCACACAACCATTAAAAGTTCATTCAACTGACAAAGCAATCCCTTTTATGTCAAAAAATGCAAAAACATGAAAGTGATAACAGATCAAATCCAACAAACAGCACAGCTATGATATTTAGATGGCGTTACATTATGTGCCAGGACAGACAACCTTCCTCCTATATGGACTGCATGGGCGTCTCCATAAACATCATTCTTTTCTCTTGAGTTCAATTAATATCTCATGGGCTGTCTTAGTATTCTCGTGCACTAAAATTCAACGCTTATTAACACACGTTTTTTAACAAAGTGCATTGCTACATAGTATCAAGCCTAATGTTGTAGTGTGAAACAAAGTGTTGCAGTAATTATGGAAGAAAAAAACATGGTCAAGAAAGAACTGCAGCGTATGAGAAAAGAGTAATCAAATTCATGAGAACAGACAGATATAACTGTCAGAGAACTCTTGAGCAGTCCAAGAGGAAAGATGATCCTCTCCCGTGTTCAAAGGATCTCTCCTGATCACCATATTCACGTCTGCTGATGACAACTTCACGGTTTGATTAAACTTGGACATTAGACACAAACATGACAAAAGGAAAGTTATTGCAAATGCACTGAAAAAAATAATCTACAAATGATTAAAAAAGGTCCAACTTTTCAAATTTTAAACTGTGACTTTGTACTTCTGGTATAGAACCAAAAAAACCTAAGTCAACCCACCTGCTCCAAATGCCTGTGGGGGTTTTAACAGATGTGAATCCCGACAAATGAATGCTTGCTGGGGGTCATGCAGCTGATGAGGGAAATTGATTGGCAGGTGGGGAACGTGAACGTTGGCGTTGGGCAGGAGACTGACGGGGGTGGGGTTGAACACCACTGGTGGTGGGGCGGCGATCACTGGCTGGTGGTTGGCAAGTTTCGTGCGTATATTCTCCGGAGCCTCATGTTTAGAGTCTCCAACACCCACTGTGTGTCGCCGCATGGCTAAGTATCGTGCCAGTGCCTCGGGCGATGGTTCTTCAGTCTCCGAGTCAGATTGGCCACTGGTGTTGCTTATCAAGTCCTCAGCCTAAAGCGAGAGTATAAGGGGAACTATGGTCAATGTTTAAAGCATAAAATAAATCCCCAATCTAAGTATTAAGTAATAAAAGGAATGTTTATTGTATTGTAAGTGATAGAGTGGCTGCCATAATCCAAGTTATTTTAATAGAGCCATCCCAAATTACACAGTGATTGAACTCTCCTTCGTCCCGAAGATAAGAAAGCGTGTGACCTCGTTTTGGAAATCCAGCACATTTTCGTGGCCTTCATTGATGTAGAGAAGGTGAAGAATTTCAGATCACGCATCCACGGGTATTTGTCCAGTTTATCAAACTTTCTCAGGTCAGAGTTTCAGCCCACAGCACAGAAGTAATAATTTATTAGCATTGGAAGGAAGGATAGAGTAATGCAACTGAGAAAATTTTGTGAAGAATCAGACAACAACACGCAACATGTGAAACTCCGGTGGCACAAAAATGAGGCAGCAAATGTACCCGACGGCATTGCGGGTAAATACAGCGAGATTTGAATGTTACTGTTTAATGCGGGACAGCCCTGTTTTCAGTAACTTCAAAAGGAGTCACCAAGAATAAGCACATGAATACACAGCCCCATACATCATGAGGGTATTGCTAACAGGTGGCGCTCCACTTGACCTACCTGTTCCTTTTGATATTGCACATTAGACTGAATCTGGGCAAGTTGTGCAGGAGTGATGCAAGGGGGCGCTGCACTCTCACCGCCCACAGGCACTTCTACTCTCTCCACTGCAAATGAAAAATAAACTCACAGCAAGATAACACAACACTGTTTTCAATCTCATTTTAAAAAGTGAAAAATGGCGAATTTCAACATTTTATACGTATGCTTTGGCAATAAATAGAAAAGGGGAGGGAAATGTTGATGGTTAAAGAACAGAGAAATTGTGAAATTTGTCTCGGAGGAGAAATTGAAGATGAATTTCATTTTCTTTGTGTGTCAGGCGTTGGAGTATTTGAGATTAAACATGCTGCCTTCTATCACTGAGAATCACACTGTCAAACATATGCTTACTCTGTTACAGAGTAATTACAGCGTGTTGGATAACTGTTTCATTTTTCTAACCATTAAAATTAGGAAGACTATTGGAGGGTTTGTGAACAAAATACTATTTAGTTGACTGTTGCGATTTATGTATCAAGAAGTGATTTTGGGGTTCATAAAAAAACTGATTGTTGCTTTTCCCTAGAGGTCATGCTCGGCTCATAAAATGACGCGTCATGACAAACCCACTCGTAGTGTCTCAAGTAATAACAAACTGTTTCTTCTTTTGCAGACCTGAAATGACCACTAACTTGACTAATTGGGACGGTCACCATTTTCATAACAGTAAGAGGTCTAAAGCAAAATCTTGCATGGGAGATAAGTCCAGAAAAGTTAAAGCTTTCTTTGATATGTCAGTGCCTTTAAGGAACTAGACCATCTCCTATAAGGGTACACCCTGGCGTAGCAGGCTGTCATTGGGCTTCTTAGTATCACCAGCATAACCTACCTACACCTGTAGTGATACTAGACCGCCTCTCTGTCCTCATACTAATGGGTATGCCCTGGGGTAGGAGGCTGCCACTGAGCCTCCCAGTCTGGCTGACCTCGGCGCCCTCTTCTGTCACCAGATGACTTGATGACTTGTGCTGATGCCGTTTCAGTCGGTCCAGGAACAAGTGGTATATTGCACTGTCATAGTTGTAACATTTCTCCTTCACAGACTGGAAAAAGACCAAGTAGTCGACATCAGACAAATTAGGTGTTCAATAACTAGGTAATTTAAGGTGTGGAAGATGAGCAAAAGCTGCGCAACGCAGTAAGTAACAAATGTGGAATTAGGCAACTGCACCGAGCCTTAATTTCTTCCATTAGTGCGATTTATCATTAGCAATAAGAATTTAATGTATCGTGGAAACACAATTCCATGTATGACACCAGCAAGTCAGTCGCACTGAATGACCACTTTTAAAACTAGCACAAACACAAACATAAACAGACCATTGGCTATTAGATTCTCCTCTCCTTATTTTCTACAAGTAA
This sequence comes from Phoronis australis, assembly GCA_002633005.1. Classification (NCBI taxonomy): domain Eukaryota; kingdom Metazoa; phylum Phoronida; family Phoronidae; genus Phoronis; species Phoronis australis. Next base: position 32,249 of record NMRA01000037.1, on the reverse strand, counting down.
CTGAATAGAAAACTTTAGATAAAAGAAGTGATCAAAGGCAATGGAAAACAACTCTTTCTAGACCAGCGAGGAGGCAGTGTGGCCTAGTGGGTGGAGTGTCTGCTTCTTGTTGTCAATGTCATAAGTTTGAATTCCACTGGATCCCACTGCTAAACCCTAGAATCAGGTCTTGAACTCCTCAGCTCGGTCTTTATTTGTGTATATGTCTACGAGTGTTTGTTAGTAAGTGAAAATGGCTTCAGATATTTGGTACAATGGGTCCAGCTGCGCGGTCTATGTGGGTCTGTTGCAATGCGTATCAGACAACCTGCACTAATTTATATATCCAGACCTGTGTTACCTATGTATAATTCTACCTCATTTCAACCCAACACTCTACCACCATACACCTCTATATACCGGATATTAACCTATCTCCCAATATCCACCTGCGTAACATTCTACAAAGCTCATACTCAAACCTACACACAGCTCTGTTCCTCATCCAGCACAAAGCTCCACCCACCAACTCAACACGCCCCATAGCAACACTTTGTGCACCAACACATGTCCCCAACTTGTGGCATGCTTCAATCACTTGCATGTTTCTCACGTTTAGGGGGTGGAAACAAGCCTGACCACGCACAAAACTCTTACCACGCACACAAACCCTTACCACAGAACCTGAACTCCAAGCACACTCAGCCACTCAAACAACTGACAACTTTAAGCGCATCGTTTCCTCTGTGCGTGCTACCAGTAAGAGTTGCTTTCCACCCATGATATTGACTCTAAGCTCCACCCACATGTCCTACGCCTGTCATTTCCTAGACTCCACCCACCTGTATAGTCTTGTCCCTATCTAGTCCTATACTCTGCATGTGAAGTAGCACTGCCTCATTGAGTGGTTCCTCCTCTGATACGTCTTGGTCTGGCGATGCGTTGAAGCTCTGTACAACGATGTCGTCCACTTGCGGACTCTCCTCGCACATCTTCATCCACCGGTGCTGCACTATCTGCTTCAGGCTGTACCTCCGTTCTGGGTTCACTGTCAGCATGTGCTTGATGAGATCTTCACATTCTGTAATGCACAACGAGGAGTGGTATTCACCCGCGTGATATTTTTCAGTTCCACTAGATGAGACTACAAAAAATGACTTTTGAATATTTGAAAGCCAACAGCCAGGTTTCTACATGTTGAATGAAGCACCGGACATAGGCTTGGAGAAATTTTGTTCAATCACTCCAACTTCATAAAATCCAACTTTCTATTTATGAAGTCCATTTAATATAAGAATTACAAGTCAATTTATGCAAGTCAATTTATGCATTTGAAAATCCTTTGAAGTTTTCACCAAAGAAAAGGGGAACATTAACATATCGTAATCACAAGATTTCCAAACATGAAGCGTGGCATAGAAAAGCATCAAGGTGAATTAGGATCCCAATAGCTATTAACCACCAAGAGTTCTACAAGGTGAAGAGTTTTTGTTTCATTACCCAACTCCTGAGTCCAGCATGATACAACAACCAAACAATACGAACCTGTGGTCATGAAAAATGGAATTCTGTATTTGCCGGCCAATACGCGTGCTCGTAAACTCTGCAGTGTGCTTCCGTCAAACGGAAGAGTGCCGCACACTAACACATACAGGACGACTCCTAGGCTCTGTAACGATGCGACAACGAGTTGGGTTCATTAGGTCAGGCATCTTCAAGCACATGTTAATAATATCATGACATAATTGATAAAAACCTTAACCTAAAGCTAGAGAGATTCAGTAAAAAAAAAACTACTAAAGAGTTATTCCATAATATGCGTTCCCTCTGTTACATGAAAAACTATTGAGTAATCCGACATCTGTTCAACTTGTTGGTCATGTGGATTCTACAATTTTTTGTTGGTTATGGTGAAGATACGGCAGAGTCTTCCTCTTGGTAAAGTTTAGTGAAAATGAATTCCACAGTATTTTTGTGCATAACGGAAGGGACATATACCACTGAATCACCCAAAAAGATGATAAAACAGTAAAAGTGGACAGGCGTGTCACCTTGCAGACTTCCTCAGTGGCAAATGGTTATAAGCAACATAAAACAACGACTGCACCAAAAGTGATGCACAATATTGTTCTATTCATTACATTAACATACCCGTGTCAAACATAACACTCTTGACAAGTTTCTCAGAAATTTGCAGGAACAGTTCCAATTGACTTTTATCAGAGATAAAAAAATTTCATCATTATACATTATACTTGTACAACATTTCATAATTCCAAGCCTGAATTACTTAGCAGTATTAATAACTATTGTTCTGTAAGCTCGAGTAATATTAGCCAAGCTTGAATAGTATTCGTCAAAAAATTGAATTACTGAAAACTCATGGGTTAACGCCCTGGGCGCTTAAATTGGAAAACCTTAAAACAGGGGGTGGGAGATTACCCGAGCAGCTTAAATCGAAAATTGGCAAGTCAGGGGTGGGCGATTACCCAAGCAGAGGACATTTCTAAAACACAACCACCCTTCCAGCATAGTTCTCTGTTTAGTTGGTTCTATAAAAAATATCTAGTACACAGTGTTCTTCCACAATGACTTCTGGGTAAACAAAAAAGATTCTGAACACTGTGAAACAACATGATCGAAGCCTATATTAGAGTTACTGCACGTACCCATATATCTACTTTAGGAGGGTCGTATTCTTTTCCTTCAAACAGTTCCGGTGCAGCGTAGGGCGGACTCCCACAACATGTGGCCAATGGACTGTCTGGCTTGTAATAATTACTGAAGCCAAAGTCTACAACACACAATCATACATGGGCTATGACAAACTAGGCAGACAGTCAAACAATACCTTTCTATTTGAAGAGATCAGTCACAGTGTTCGTAGCAAGGTCTTAAACAATGCCCTCTAATTTGAAGTGATCACTCAGATGTTGCAGCAAACACAGTGCCTCGTTAGTAGTAACCCATAATGAATAATTAATACTCTAATACCTCTAATATAAAAGAGACGACCATTCTTATGACTGATTCAAAATTAGTAACAGAATATAAAAATGAAGAGTCCAACACAAAACTTTGTACCTAAAACACCATGAACAAGTTTTTACTGCACTGAAGTAACCAAAAAGACATTGACATAGACTTTAAGCACAAGTCGTCCCGGGGTCCTAATGAAATTGATGTATGACAATTCACGCACTAAAGACCCTCGTCTAAAGGGTTCCAATTTTAAGACAGCAAATCTTAGACGTCTAAGTAACTGCTCTACATCAGTATAGATAAAGGAGATAAATGAACAACAAATTTTATAAACAAATTATGACCCAATTACCGGCCACTTTTATATTCATATTGGCGTCCAGTAGGAGGTTCTCTGCTTTTAGATCCCGATGTACGACATGGCGACAGTGACAGTAGGTGACGGCGGCCACGATCTGCTTGAAACGTTTACGCGCCTCTTTTTCATTCATTCTGCCGTGCGCCACTAGGTGGTCTGGAGACAAGAAGCATGACAATGTGACTAAGAGGCATGTTAATCCCTTCTCATAGTTAAATGTAACGTTAAAGTAGAACTTGTACACTAAATTCTTTAGCTCTATGATTGCTTGGCCAAACTAGTTAAAAACACATCATATAGCGACGATGAGAATATGAAGTAGGTTGAAAATTGCCAAATGTTTTTAAGAACACGTTTTGTGGTGAAAATGATCCGCCGCAAATCACTGGACTGTGTCTAGTAAATATCGTGACATGGTGCTAGGGAATAACACTACATGATGCAGGGTATGTGAGTACCCAAGGTATGTCACTAGAGCAAAAGGTCACCTATTTGTAGAAGTCTTGTTTTCACATTTTCAAGTTGTCAGTGAATACAAATGCACTTTGTTCAGCGTAGATTATGTTAAAATAGCATAGCCGTATAGTTCCTGCTCTACATTAGCATAGTTAGGAGCACGCAAATACATCTTTAAATGTACTGGATTCATTCTGGTTGAGACAAGAAGCCTAACAAGCTGAGTCATGTTCATCACTCCACATTGTAATATGTTTAAGTTAACGCCCACATTCATTAAATTCACACTCAAAATGTTACGAAACTTCACTTGGAAGTGACAACATTTTTCACTCAAACATCACACGCACACTCACAAATGCAGTTCACAGTTAATAACAAAAACGATGGCAAGATTCATCACCACGAAGTCGATTGAGTCAAAATTTTAAGTTAGCGATTTGACATGACTAAAGCCTATAATTTCAACAGAATTTTGTTATTTTATGTTTATTGGGTTAATGAGATTGTCCTAGCAAAGCCTTAGGAAAATAAAAAAACGCGAGTTCAATCATTCAAATGTAGGCATTCAAATGATAAGTGAAGTTGCCTTTTCACGCCCTATTGCGGTCACCAAAAGATCCCAGCACAAATAACAAAAGGCCGAAAACAGTTGCATTGAACAGGGGTCTGAAAGGAATACCAATGTGTTCATGTGTTATTCCTAGTTGCTGTTTGGATTAAAAGGTGATTCTCCCAGTGCATTACATATGGCAATATATGGCACAAGTGGGCACAGAGGGATGCCCTTAACATACTGTAGGAACCAAATTTACTATTCAAGATAGGCTTTAATTATCACTGTATGGCATTTAAAACTTAGGCTGTAGCAGAGTACACAGGTACGTTTGTTATTTGTTAACAGCACAACATCAGCAGACCACTGTAACAAGGACGGTAGGAGGACACACAGTCTATAAGCTAAAGGTAAATTTTCAAATTAGTGGCAAGCCACACTGGTATGTGAATGCAGCCACACAGGTATGTGAGTGCAATTATTGTACCTAATATCTCTCCACCACTGGCATACTCAGTGACCAGGTAAATCATCCTGCGAGTCTCCATCACCTGCAATAAGAACACGACTTATTATGTAATGACGTTATAATCAAATCAGCCTTGGTGTTAACAAATAAAATCACCTTCATCTAATTTAGCCCAGGCATCGCTGAACACAATAAGATCATTAAGATATAAAGTGGTGCTGTCAAAACTGTATCCCACCATTATTTTCAAAACACCGCTGTATCAAGGTATATCATTTGTTATCTAAAATTTATGTTTATGTCATAAGGTAGAATCGTGACACTAAGACCACTGCAAAAGGAGGTTGGAATTCACAAAGTACTGCTAGTGCACTAGAGGACATGTCACCTGTAATTACCATAGATATATATTACACATAAATGCTTCCAGTTATGCAACCGGATGAATGTCACTCTGCACAAACAGGAAAGCAGCATTCAGTTCTTACTCTCCCATTTCAATATATAATTACAATTGCAGGCGGTCTGGTACACGTCGTAACAGACAAGCGAAGGCCGCTCAAGTGGGCCCACTGCACTGATCACCTGGAACCATTCTTATGCTTTATTTGTTTTTAGTTAAAACCGAGCTGAGGAGCTAGAGACCTGACTCAAGTGTCTTGCAGTGTGTCCCAGTGTGTCCCACAACCTTGGCCAAAGGAAGCCAATACTTATCCCAGTAGGCCACACTGTCTGATCAGTCATGTTGCATTACTGGAGAACAAATTTTTATGTTAACTCAAAGCGTGTCATACAATCGATGAATTTATGATTTAAGTACACAGACTCGGGGCCCCAAGCCCAGGTGTCGACTATTTAAGTCATTGAGTAGAAAATTCCAGTTGACTTTTGAATGTCAATGTAACAAATATGTCGCTAAAGAAAGTAGTAGTCAATACCAACACCAGAACTACAAGACCAAGGCTGGAAAAGTGAGTGTGTGGATCTCTGTTATTCTGGGAGGAGAATATTTTAGAATTTTAAGTTATGTAGGACCCTACAAAAATAGTCAAGTTTGGCTGATTTCGGAACGTCATATATCAGAGATGGCTGATCAAATTCATGCGCAACTTTCAGATATCATGATTTGTGCACTGTTCTCAAAAGATGTCAGGCACTGTTTTAACATGTTCCACGTCTGCATGACACACTATCAAAAATAGGACTTTTATGATTTTCATGAAAAATCTTTACAGTAGCATGAAACGAAAACGAAATGATATTTTGGAACACTGTATCAGCGTTTTCACTCGCCTTGAACAAAAGACATGTTATTGATAGCATTGTTTTGTTATCCACGTACCTTTCCTTCTCGCCAAATTTTACTAAGAACGTGGTCACGTGATCCAATTAACAACATATTGATAAAAAGTAAAAAACCAAGTTCTACAAGCTGCGTACGTTAAGAAAATATAACTTTTACTGAAGTAAAACAAATAATGTGTTACATATTTTGCTAAATGCACGGACATGTCGATAAGGACCAATGTAACCTTAAACAGAGCTGCTGTATACCAAGGTTACCATATGGACGGAGTTTGGGAGTGCAGACTTGATCATCAAGGAGGAAAGTTGCAAAGCTACAAAAAAGCATTGACTGATACTTCGACATTTGGTAAATGTTGGAAACGGCAACAAACTTGTACATTTTTACTAAACAGTGCCGTGTCGTATTTTTCAACGACCAGAAATATTTAATTCAGGGTCATAAAGTTTCAATTGGCAAAAATTAAAGGTTACTGCCGGTCAGAATGGGAGCTCTCATTGATCAAAGTAAAAGAAATGAAAATCGATAATTACAAAATATATTATGGAAGAAAAAATAAAATAAAATAAACGATAACAAAAATGTTTAGGAAAAAAGAAAAAGGACTGAAAATAGGCAACGACAAAAACGTCATGTCTTTGACGAATTAAGTTGTGCCCGTACCTCGTAGAGCCTCACAATGTGGGGGTGTCGCAGCAACTTCATGATCTGTATCTCGCGAAATATCTTCTTAAGGTTATCCTCATCTAGCTGCGTCTTATCAACAATTTTTATGGCAACCTGTAAGGAAAATCAACAGGGGACACAATTATTCAGTGAAATATCTTCGACTCTTTTTTTCAACTTAAAGGGACGGCAACTTGCAAATAAATATTACCCGGTAGTCAAGAGGACAGTCGTACGTAAAGAGACTGAAAGCATTTTTTAAACGTATAAAATGATCACTTTACTAAATTCAGCAATAAAGTTTTCCAGAATTAAGCCATCATTTTATATCAAACTAAGCTTGATATCAACAGTGACGATCATGAAATAACAAGCAAAGTCCTTTTAAATACCCTGTACAAAGACATGGAATAAATAAGTAATGTCTATATGTACGTAGTTCTTACAAATTATGTCGAGATTGATCTCCATTTGGATACATTATTAGTTTATTAATTATAATGACCTAAATTAACATGTCTACCCTGCCCATTTGAAGTACCTGTAAGCTGCTCAAGAATTTTAGCACATTAATAACAAAACATTTCTCAACATTATTCCAGCCATCAATGTTTTCCTTAATTGACAAGCTTGGCATGTGACATTATTCTGAATGGTAGCCTGTCTAGCCAGAAGCACAATCCAAAATTCAAACAGACATTCTGTCTAGTCACAACAATCAATCTATTGATTGATGTGGGTGTCTTATGTATTCTAAGAAGCACAGGGGATCTCCAGAAAAGGTCTGCCACTAATTAGAAACACTTCTATGTTTTTGCAGTGCAGTCACAAACAACCAAACAAATGCAAGCTAAAAAAACAGTGATCCAAGAATATGCAAATAAGACGTTTGGAATTTTGAAATCTGTGAAATTTGCATCATAGCTGCGAAGAGCCGTAAAATAAAAAAATTGAAAGAACACAAATTTTAAACTTCTTGAAAAGGGTTAATAGAAAATTTTTAGTTTATGCAACCGGTTCGTGTTGTATAACGGTTACGTGCTATATAGCAAGAGCCATATCACATAAACACACGACTTGTTGCACTTCACCTGATGTCATGTAACAATTCGCTTGTTAAGTTTTATGCAGCCCAACCTTAATGAACAGCTTTATATACCGTAAACGTTCGGGTTAACGCCCTGGGCGCTTAAATTGGAAAACCCAAAAAATCTGGGGTGGGCGGTTAACCAGACATGGGCACTTAAACGTGAAATTTCAAGAAATCCAGGGTGGGCGGTTAACCGAACGTGGGCGCTTATTACAACAGGCAACCACCCTGGGCGGTTAATCTTACTTCGTGATCTAAGTGCCCACACCACACACGCAATCGGAACGCGTAGCACTTTTCAAAGAGCGTTATCGTCACGTCGCCTCATGACGGGGAAAATGTCAGCGGATGATCCCAACAAAGGTTCTCTTGCCCTCAGATTAGTTATTCACTATTAAATTTACAGAATTGCCGAGTAATAGCCCCGTGCCGTCCTGCGGTCTTGTTACTTTGCCCTGCGCAGCGCAGACGACCAGAGACCACGCAGCCTCTACTTGGATTGCAAATATGTTTCAATTCATTCTTACAGGATCACCTTACCAAACTTCGTGGTGGAAAAACATTTATTTTTCATGCAGGATGTCCAGATTATACTATTTATATCACTTGCAAAATCGTACTGCGGCACTGTTCGGTCAGGCTGTTAGCGCGCAATGTCGCAGTCGGCTGACAATCGTGATTTATAAATGCCGTCTTGTAATATAACGGCCTCTTTCGATATGTGCACCTCGTTTTTTTATGGCAAAAGATAGCGGCGGGATTCAGCACGCACGTAGGGCCTATGTGTGAGTCACCTGTCAATCACATGTTGGTGTCAAGGTAACATGCACTCCAAAGTGTGGGAAGTTGCGCACGTGCACCACTACAAAGTCGCTTAAGAGAATAGCGACAGTCCTAAGTATCAAAAACGGTCGTGACTATGTACTTTTAAGCTGTTGCTACAAAAGACCCAATTCTTTACGATGTTCCTCCAATGCCAATGTTCCCCAAAACTGCGATGTTACGTAAATTCCGATATTTCCCGGCTCGATGTTCCCTAAGCCCATGCCTGTAGCTAGCTGCGTGCATCTCTTACCCACTATCGCCAATTTTCAGTCAGTCTACGTCGTAGATATTTCAGACTAGAATGGTAAGAATTTTTGTTCAGGCTGAAACTGGCCAGTGTATAAACAAAATTATTCTGGATGGCTAAAAAGGGGATGTGGAAACGATAATTCACACAGTCACGCTTACGTGGGGGCTGACGCAAGAAATAGTAAACAGCCAGGGACATTAGTTAAATCTGCTAACGCCAGTTTGACTGAGATATACATTATTGTCAACCTTTGAATTCAGAAATCCATAGGCAGCAACGAAATCGGTAACCCAGTAAGGCACTTGTACTGTCCCTTCGGTCGCCACACATCTTCTATAACCCGGCAGTTACATTCATCAAAATGTTGAGAATTTGACATCTTTCCGTGAGTTTTGCGATTTGTTCAAAATACGAGAGCTTCCCACCTTAATAGAATGTGGAGGGTTGGCAAAACCATTGTCACATTTCTCTGGCCTGATTTTTTCGAATATATGTTTTATCTTGTGCACTACAGATGGAAACTCAGCGCGGCAGACAAAGTCGCTGAAGCGGAGGTTTTGACGCCGGCGGCGTTCTTAAACTTTGCAAACATGGGAAGAAAATAAAGTGACAAAAACGTTCAAGTATTATATTTTGAAGTGAGTCCATGACCCAAGACAATAACTCGTTGCTTGAATTGTAATTCACATTGCTAAACCACCGTCTCGGAAGCCCGGCGTCGTTGCGCTCTTTGTGATCATGATCTTTTTCTAAAAGTCGGGAAATCGCACGTTTCCTTAGCACTGGGCGCTAAATCTTCATTCTTTAAAAGTCGGGGATGGGCGCTTAACCGAGAGGTGGGCGCTTAACTGGAAATCTTCAAAAATAGCAGGGGGGCGCTTAACCGAGCAGTGGGCGGTTAAATCGAAAATCCACCTAAAGTAGGGGGTGGGCGGTTAACTGAGCATGGGCGTTAACCCGAACGTTTACGGTAGTACAACGGTAATTACACCTCCCACACCATAATTACTGAGTGATGGTTCAAGGTCCTTTCCCATACAGTTAACATTGCTACTACCAAAGCTTGTGGTTAACAACAGTTGAGGCTTCGCTGTTAAATCCACCTCTTTACTTCGGAGTTAACTCACGCTGTTACAAATCGATTCAAGACCGAACAAAGTTAAAAGTTTTCACATTGGCTGAAGCTTCGGCAACAACGAATTTGCTATTGTGTTTGAAAAGCAGTTGTTGTGTTCAAACTACACATTGTTCTGCATGTTCGGAAAGCGCGCGCTTTCACATCTGTGACGTTAAAATTGATGCATTGTGTCCTAAACAACAATCCACAACATTCCCTTTTTGTAACGCCACCAAAGTGTTCAAGTAGTGACTACTCTCTGAGATTTTATTATTTTTCAGAAATTGTACTGAGGAGCGTATTATCTGACTAATCTCGAATCAATTTTCATTAAATCATGCCTTGTAATTAGTCATTAGTTGTAACTAGTCATTAGTTGTAATCTAATGACTTATGAGTGTACTTACAGGTAAAATTCTCAAATTAGGAACACTCTCTAGAATTTGGGACATGGAAACTGACGAAAAAATTGAATTTTCTTCAATCTGATATTTGGAACACCAGTGAGTTTCCCATTCATCATTATATTTCTCAAATTTCACCAGCGTGTTTTCAATCTTTTGAGTGGGTAATTTTGCCGTCTATCCATTGATTTCTGAATTTGGGATGCCCAGTATAGCTTATTTCTAGAATTTGGGATAAGCTCCAACCTTGAGCAAAAAAGTGATTTTTCAATGTCCCAAATTGTCGACTTTAGTTCAACCTCAATCTGAATGAGGCACAGCAACAGTGCCTCAATAACTGACCTAAGATAAGGCACGCACTTTCAGGGTTACCAGCCATGATCAATAGCATTTTCATGGGTCAAAATTAAAATGCATCTACCACAGTCTAATATTGAAAACAGAAACATTCCACGTTCAACTACTGGTGTTCACTTAATGCCTTTACAACACTGCTAAAACTTTTCATCAACAACATGGCATCTAACAATACAATGCTCTACCCTACTGAGATAACATCACCAAGTTATTGTTTCTAACCTGCATGTGATGTTCAGTTTTTATCAATCAATTACCACGAGTTACCTGCCTGTACAAAGGTACAGCCTTACGCATGTTTCTACAAGTATACATTATCACTCCAAGACAGCACTGTACCCAACATTACTTCTGGAGAATAGGTTCTTCATTGGTCTCTGGAGAGCACATTACTTGTATTTGAACATTACCTCGCACATTCTTGAAAATAGAACCTTGTTTAAAACAGTCACTTTCCAACAAAAAGTCATAAAAATCATTAGAAACTGATAAAAATATAGGTTCAGGAGAAATAAATGTCAACGACCAGCTAACCCACATCAGCAAATTAATTAAAAATTCCACTCAACTAAATGTTTTTTCAATCTAACCACCGCTGTTGTCAAGATTCTAGGACAAACAGTGCTTAAGTGGATTGACACAGGCTTCAGCAAGAAGAGATGCATCAAATAAACTGCATCAAAATGAGGTCACTGATTACCTTTACAGGGGATGATGGACTCTAGTTTCCAAGACGACTCACCCAAACTAGAGCTAATAAAAACAGTGGGTAAGAAGTGCATTCAACTTAAGAATCTTTTATAAAACTGTGATGTTAGTAATTTGATGACAAATGACATTTAGGCTGCAAAATAATAACATTTGGTAAATAATGCTGAAAAATTACAGTAGTTTTAAAGACCCAGTATACATTCTAAGATTCTAGGACAGGAACATGTGAAAAAGTTTTCCTTCTGGAGTGATCAACTAACTGGGAGGCCTGCTGTAAATATGATAAATGGGATGGGAAGTAGCACATTGCTGTTATGCATTCAAATACATGAGAGTGCCATTTAGAAACAGCCGAGGGACTTAGTTTCTCACGAGTGACAGCCAGCGAGGTCACAGGCTTTCCTCGTACATCATGGCATTATCTCGCGAAGACCTCCGTGATCTCACAAGATACAAGCATTAATGAACGCAGCCCAGTTCCAGGGCCATCATCACCAACGCACAGCCAAACCTTCCTGCTCGGTCCCTGAAGAGCCATACCCCACTCTCTTTCGTAAATTACTGGGCTATGCCCTGGTTCAGGCAAGCTTGCTGGGTACTCCCCGGTCAAAGTAAGATTTAGGTTGCTGGATTCTCCACTGATCAAGGTACGTAAGCTTGCTGAGATCTCCAAAAGTTAAGGTATGTAAGCTTTCTGGTCTCTCCCCTGGTCAAGGTACATAAGCACATTGGATTGTTCCCTGGTCAAGTGATGTAAGCTTGTTGAGTTCTCCCCTGGCCAAGGTACACAAGCTTGCTGGGCTCTCCTCTGGCCAAGGTACGCAAGCTTGCTGGGTTCTCCCCTGGTCAAGGTACACAAGCTTGCTGGGCTCTCCCCTGTTCAAGGTACGTAAGCTTGCTGGACTCTCCCGTGGTCAAGGTAAGCATGCTTGACTCTGTCCAAGTCAAGGTAAGTGCCTGTACCTTTACCCTTACTTTGCGATTTTAACTGCGGGTTACAACGTACCAGCCAAGTTGCATTGCTATGCAATGAAAAACAGCAGAACTTTGGTAATGAGGTTGTATAAATTGCATTAATTGGAATAACCTACTCCAAGAGAACCATCATTGACTTCAAAATGATCCATTAACCCACCAAACAATATTTCAGCCAAACAGGAGGCCAATATTTTGCTGTGCCTGGTCACACACGCTGTGCCACGAATCTCTGAAGGTAAATTGTTTAATTGTTTTATTGCAACCCCAGAGCAATCTCACCATCAAATCAACGCATAAATAATGAGAACAACACTCAAAGGGCCAGTATGTGTGTAGGTACATGGTGACCACATGTCCGTTTTCCACACAACTAAAGTGCAAGTATGTCTTTAGTGCTGTCCACGCATAGACTTACCCTAGAACAAGTTACTCCTGGAATGAGTTGTCGCCAGGTTTGGAGGCTATGTGGACGCTATTCAAACTAGTGCAAGTTACCCCACTTGGGATAACTTACTCCCCATTATCGAGGTAGGGTAACTTAAGCCGCAAACCTGGGGCAAGGCAGAAGAAATTAGCAGCTGAGGTTACATACAGAGAGGTTTGCTTTTGAACACCTCATTCGAATTAGGTGTCGTTCATTGTCACACAGAGAGCGATAACTTCCGCCTTACCCTAGTTATAGGATATGTGTGTTTGGAAGCTCCACTTAAAAGTGGGGTAATTTGCACAAGTGCAAGATGTTCTAGGGTATGCTGTGTATGGAGGGGACTTTAAACTGTCGATTGACAACAGGGGATGTATTCTTGTGATTATTGTCAGATTTCCCTTAAGGAAGTGACCAGGAGCTGTAACAGCACTCTGCCATTATAATCCAATTAACCCAGATATTCTCAGGGGCTAACGTAACTCAGGTGTGGTGGTAACGTCATACGGGCATATCTTTACGTGACAGCACGCTTTAACTAGGGACGCACTTGAGATAATGGCAGACAATAAATTAATAAGAACACAGACAGAACGATCCTTTCTTATCGGGCCTTTAAATAAAAAAATTAATACGTTAAAATGTAAATGTGCATGTTTCATCAACTGTTCAGTTATTCAAACCAATTTTACATAGCCTTAGTGGAAATGTTTTCTGATTCTAAATGCGGTAAAAATCCTTAAATTTGGGACAAAAATAATTGGGACAACTGGCATACCTTTCAAAAGCTTACTTTGTTGCAAATGATCAAAATTTTACCAAATTTTGGCTTCTGATAGCCATGCCATACACACTACACCAGTAAAATTCTCCTGAAAAGTTACTTTTCTTAAAAAAATTATCCTGAATCAATTATTGTCTTAAAAATATGGAGTTCAATACATTTTCAAAACTAAAAATGAGTGTCTTGTACCTGTAAGTAATTATTGTTCTAAGATTCCTGATTTAATTCCTCTCCAAAAGGGGTCACTTTGGGAGTTACAACAAACTGACTGTAATGTCCAACTTTACACACTCATCAAAAATATCCCCAGGACATGATTGTCCGAGAAATGTGAACTAAATGCTAATTTATGTGTAATGACTTTGCTGTAACATGGAGTGTCTTTGCACTAACCAAGGAGTCCCTTGTCAGCTGACTGTATCAGCGAGGTCAGCCTGTGATTATTCCTTGCTACCTCTGTTTTTGCTCTCGGTGGTTTTCATTTATTTCCTGTTTGTCAGTAATTCACTTGGATGGTTCTACTTAGTGGCCAAACCCACAGCACGTGATGTGTCCATGGCATGGGTCAAGGCTGTCTAGTCACCACGGCAACATCAACAGGTGTTACATGGTATCACAGCACTGCCTGAAGACCTGTTGATCTGAGTGGCAAGTCTCCCAGTTATGTATTGGGTTTGTTGTATGTGGCAGACAGGTTGTGTTCATATGTTGATTACATTCTTATGATATATAATTATTATTAGTGGACCTCTAAGCACACGCCACTACTATAAGATTTCAAGTCATAATGCCCATGTGATAACACGATATTTTTGGTGTTGGGTGTGCGTGTGTTCCTTGAGAGAAAAACCAACCAACAGAGTCATCTCGGATTACACGGCAACAGAACTCTCCTTTGTTACGGAGATAAGAAAGCGCCTGACCTCGTTTTGGAAATCAGGCCCATTTTCGTGTCTCTCATTGATGTTTAGATCACGCATCCACGGGTTTTGTCCAGTTTATCAAACTTTCTCATGCCGGAGTTGCTGCCCACAACAGCAGTAACACTGGCATTGAAAGGACGAATGAGAGTAATGCAACCAAGAAAACTTAAAAAGAATCAGGCGGCAACAAATAACGTGTGTACCTCCAGTGGCATGAAAACGAGGCAGCAAATGTGTCTGAAGGATGTTTACGGCATTGTGGAGATTCGAGTGTTGCTCTGTAATCTGGGATGGCCTTATTGACACTGGAAACTCAGCTGATTTTGTGAAGACAACTTCACCCTTTCCATCATCCTGTTTTTGACATTCTATAGTTTACTAAGAAACCTGGTTTTCTGTTTTAGACAAATCCAACATTCATGAACATGTAAATCTTAAAAAGACGTGGAAAAACAGATCGCAAGCATTTCTTAAATCTGGTCAACACACCAACTGGGACAGTCCCGGTCGAGGCGGAAATCTTTTCATACATACATTCATTCCTTAAGGTACGCCATGTGGCCAACAGGAGGCGTGCAGACCAGACTTAAAAATTATTGCAATCTAATATATATTGTTTTTCTACTATGAAAACTAGTCAAATTCGGTTTAAATAAATTTTAAGCATGTTCTTTGACGTCTTACTACACCCTCTCCCCCACGCCGGTACACACCCTCACCCCATCCCGGTAACTTACTACACACCCTTCCCCATAACAACATTAGTCTTAAGCAAGAATCAAGAATGTTATGATGAGAATATTTTGTTGCATACCGTACATTTACAATGAGCTGCTACAACAAGATGTTACAATCGCCGCTAGGCTCTACAGCAAATCTAGGCCCAGGTCACAATCCTTACTAATCAGTTTAAACACATATCAGCTACTAAGAAATACCAAACAAATATGTCAACCAACCAAATTCCACTTCATCCAAGGAAACCCCGACTTTCAGAGACAATTAGACTCAAAAACAAGTGAAGCCACTGACTCCTATTAAATACCGACTGGCTAACAGGAAGCTGGGTAATGCTATAGACAGAAAGCTAGGTAAGGCTTTATAGACAACCACACTACTGTCCCTTGTCATAACCAATTACCACATACACCTGTGTGGAGCAGAGATTCACAGCAGAAGAAGAATGAAGCAGCCCTAAACACACCCCTTAACATCCCGTGGATCTGTACAACCCGGAGTCAGTTTTAATTAGCCTCCTGGCCATACATACTATAGAAATAATCCATAAACATGTGATCAACTGTAATAGCCTCACTTCAATTCAAGCAACGCTTCTTGATAACAGTAGAGATTACCCAAAACACTTCATACGGTAACATTCCTTCAAATTATAACGAAAGCAAATGTGAGAATTGTCTCTTCTTTACTAATAAAAGGCGTATTACACTGTTGAATTGCTGAGAAGCTCCCCCTTGTGTTGTTAGATGAAACCTGCAGAGCAAAATACTGAATGGAATAAAACCAAATACTTTTTCATCTACAGCCGTCAAGCTGCAGAATGAACAACTTCAAAAGATTTGCTGCGCTAGTTTTGAACCCCACTGATATACAAGGGGTTGACAGTTATAGTAAAAACAATTTGACATCTAAAATATTTCCACATTCAGGCAAATCTCTCATCTAAAAACCATGACGGTATAAGATGTGGAATGTGGATATCATGTCAACACTTGGGAAAGTAAATTTTCCGATGAGGCTATTAGAAGTTTTGATTTTGAACTAAGCAAGTGATATTTCAGTCAACAATTTTTTTCCCGCTTTCTCAATGCTTTATGGTAACGGGTCGAAAACATTTTTTTGCAAAACTCAGAATTAGATCTTGAAATCAACTGGTTCCAGGAACTTCACACAAGGAGATATGTTTTCCAAGAACACTTGTCACAATAAACATTAACATGAACATGGAAAGTTCTCTCACACCCACGGAAAAAGTAAATCTATTGTTTTTATGAAGTCCAGTGCACTCCCAGAGCAAGGGTGCACCAAAGAATTCAACAACCTGCTTGCCATCCAATTTGATCCCTGGGGTCACAGGTCAGATTACAGATCATGCTGAGGTCAGGTCATGGTCTGGTAAGGTCAACAGTTCTGCAGTAAATGTCATAACACCCAACAGAAGTCTATCTGATTCTCATAACAGTAGGTTGTGGGTTTGAAACAAAAATGAACTTGTCCTTAAAATGCCATTTACAGTTAAACATATCAGGAAATGGAAGAGAAGGTTTTTGAGTCTATTCTACGTAAATTTCAAGTTTCAGGAAATTTTGTAGAAATTTAGGAAACAGCCCTCCCTCGGTAAAAATTTGTCCAACAGGTAGAGGGCGCTGTGGATTTGTGCTAATAGTAGTTCTCAAGGCCAAGGCCATCC
Source organism: Phoronis australis (assembly GCA_002633005.1). Taxonomy (NCBI): domain Eukaryota; kingdom Metazoa; phylum Phoronida; family Phoronidae; genus Phoronis; species Phoronis australis. The sequence goes on along the minus strand of NMRA01000037.1, from coordinate 15,186 downwards.
TTTTCGGTTTTCAAAATAAGAGTAAGCCAGTGAGACAAGATTGCTGACGCATTTTGATCATATAGTTATACAGACCAGTCCTGAATATTTAGGTCCCTTGTTCATCAGAGGGGAAAGGCGCCCGTGCTTTCTGAGAGGGGAGTATTTCGAGGTGAGGGGAAACTCTACCTCCCAATCACCATTAATAGCACCCCACACCTTCTGCAAGCCCTCATAGGCTCTGCCTCTAGTAAACAAAACTAACATTTTGTGCTCTTTCAAATTGTTACCGGTATGAGTTACAAGGGATTTGAACATCGAGGGGAATTTTTCAATAACTTGCGGGGAATTTTTGGGCATCATGAGGAGAATTTCGCGTGATTTTTCGAAAGTTTTCAGAGGGGAATGGGGCCGATATTCAGTCCCAAAATCCAGAGATGGAGGGACCTGATATTTCATCATCTTTAGAAACAATATCAACTAGAAGGAACAAATTAAAACTTAGATCTGATATTATTTCCTTCGGTGATTTTCAACACCACAGATACAGTAATCAAAATTAAGATTCGCTTTTGTATATACCTGTCCATTGCATAATCAATTCTAAGTGGCTCCTGTCACAGGGAGAACGGTCTCTCACAGAAAGTGCACAGAAATTGGTGCTGAAATGGGTGGGTGAGAGATAACCTAAAGAGTGAAAAACTCTTCAAAACGGTACATTTTCATAACGAACTTCCAAAAGCAATTACTATAAATTTCATTTATGAAAAAGCACTTACTTTTACAAATCTTTTTGTGCAGTTTAAAAATCCTACCAAATTATTAGGTTTATAAATTCCCTTACAAAAAAGTTAATGTCCCCAGAATGAAATTCTACAAAAACTTGTCTTTTTTAAGGATACTGCCTACAAAAAGGCCCCGTTTTTATGTCAACTCCCTAAATGAGCAACTATACCCTAATTTCCCAGCTGCCCACCGTCATCAAAATAGCCACAACTGCTTAATGGAATGCGACCCAATACAAATGCAGAAAACTGGCTTCTAAATGAAGTCACCGGACCCTCTACGACCCAATTTCAAGTGCTCAGTAACCCACTCGACAATCTCTGATGTCAAAGGTTTTTCAAATTAAATCAATAAAATCGTGCAAAACTACGTCAATATCATTATCAGTTTCCATTGGAATGGATTTGTCTAATAACTGACATCATATTGACGTCACGCGGACAGGGAAACCAGTCCAACTCAAGCACCTGGGATAAAGGACTAATGCTCAACGAGCCACTCGAGGGTTTAGTTCGACAATTCCGTTAACTCAGTGTTCGGCCAGTTGGGGCCTCACTATTGACTTGCTGACATCCGTTATCCACGAACACGTTAAATCCAATGTGGTTTACTCCTTAACGAATGTTTCAAAGAAAATTTGACCAAAAGATATCTATACACAAGAAACACATTTAGAAAAATAGCAGATATTTAACCCTAGGCATACACCATAACTTTCACAATGAGCAGGCAAGCTACATAACACTGCAAACTGTTTTAAAGAGACAAAATACAAACAAAATCTCAAGAAGCAACTCAGTAACAGAATCATTCCATGGGGGGAACCACAAGCTAAATAGGTCCTATCATTTTGTGTTTTTACTTTTTTTGTTTTGCAAACCGTTTATAATTCAGAATCATCAATGTGTCTAAGCCCAGATAAAAGATAAACAAAGCACCTTCAGGTACACAACTTCCCAATCATAAAGTTAGGTAGCACACCTGGAGAATTAGGTGAACTCATTTCCAAAAGTGAGCGTTTCATAGTGACCANGTAACCCACTCGACAATCTCTGATGTCAAAGGTTTTTCAAATTAAATCAATAAAATCGTGCAAAACTACGTCAATATCATTATCAGTTTCCATTGGAATGGATTTGTCTAATAACTGACATCATATTGACGTCACGCGGACAGGGAAACCAGTCCAACTCAAGCACCTGGGATAAAGGACTAATGCTCAACGAGCCACTCGAGGGTTTAGTTCGACAATTCCGTTAACTCAGTGTTCGGCCAGTTGGGGCCTCACTATTGACTTGCTGACATCCGTTATCCGCGAACACGTTAAATCCAATGTGGTTTACTCCTTAACGAATGTTTCAAAGAAAATTTGACCAAAAGATATCTATACACAAGAAACACATTTAGAAAAATAGCAGATATTTAACCCCAGGCATACACCATAACTTTCACAATGAGCAGGCAAGCTACATAGCACTGCAAATTGTTTTAAAGAGACAAAATACAAACAAAATCTCAAGAAGCAACTCAGTAACAGAATCATTCCATGGGGGAAACCACTAGCTAAATAGGTCAAGAGATGGATTCCTGTCATTTTGTGTTTTCCTTTTTTTGTTTTGTAAACCGTTTATAATTCAGAATCATCAATGTGTCTAAGCCCAGATAAAAGATAAGAAAAGCACCTTCAGGTACACAACTTCCCAATCATTAAGCTAGGTAGCACACCTGGAAAATTAGGTGAACTCATTTCCAAAAGTGAGCGTTTCATAGTGATCACTTCTTTTAAAAGAAAAACAGGGCCGTTTTTGATGTTACATCTACTAGAAATAAAAATAACCTTGGTTACCTTAGACAGATATTAATCCCAGTTTCTCTGCCCCCATAACTATGCACATAACAATAAGTCCCGTGTAGACATCAACTTTTGGCCCGGTGCAACTGACACAGAGCAACTTGATCGGTGTCAAGTGGCCGTTTACATACGCAATCTCATTAACTGTGGCAAGACCTACGCTGGAGAGTGGAATGCACATGCGCAGGTTTTTAAATAGCGGGAGTTGCTGAGACAGAGAACCCGTATGTAGGTCATTGCACAAGCGAGATGATCCTTTCTGCCTTGCCCCAGTTTTGCGTTTAGACATATAATTGACACGGAACAAGATGTTTGAGCGCAAATTCCTCTACCTCACAAACGGGTGGCAAAAGTTGTCACCGCCATGTCAATTTGATCCGTGTCAGTCCCGTTTACACACAGGAACATCTCGTTCTGTGTCAGCTGATCCGTGTCAACTTTTGTAGTGTAAACAGCACTATTGAGGAGTAGAAGTGGCTCAGCATAAGGTCTGCATCATCCACCTGCAACCTACACCTGCATTCACTTTCATGGAGCAAACACTGCCCAACAAAAAGTTGCCCATAGTCTGTATTGGTCATTGTCTTAGGTAAATAGAAGAGAATACAGACGCAAAACTCAGGCCGTTCGCTGGTGCAGGGCTTTTGCTGGATAATTTACCGAACTTTTCCATTGTTACATGTGAAGTTACAGAATGACAAAGAACCAGTAACTAATATCTGTCTAAGATAACCCACTATTTTCATTTCAAATAAAAGTTATATCAAAAATAGTTGCTTTCCCCTTATAAACCACGTGGGCTTGATTTCAAAACATTTCCAAGAAGGACCGATCACTAAATGACCAAACATTCAATAGCAAGCTCAGAGACAGTTGTAGACTCAAAAGACTGGATTCAATCAATAGCTTATCCAACCATGCTCAGCCTGTTTACAGAAAACACGCTAAAAATCAATCAGTCTTTGCTAGCTGCATGACCTGGATTCACGCACATATACCTTAATCACGCCAAACACGAGAAAGTTGGAACAACTACAAAGAAAACCCTCCATAAACTGGACAACCAGTTCTTAAATTTCAAGTCTACATGTATATCTGCACACAAGACACCGGTCACGGTATAACGAATAGCTTCAGCCAATCTATCAAAATAGGTAAAAAAATCGAGTTAAAAAGAAAAAATACAATAAAGAACACAAGCCCACTTTCCAGCTTTAATTTCCTCGAAATAAACATTCTACAATCAATGATATGTCAATAAAACGCAACGGTACATTTCCTATCACGTCACGTTTCCTCATAAGCCAGACAAGTACAATTCCACTCTCATCTTTCATCAATCTTTAGTCTCAGCTGACAACCTTGGGTGTGATAAAAATTGTCAATGGTGAGGGGATGGAGAGAATAGCAAAAGCTCCACTTTACCCCAATTTTGCACCTACCATTTGCAATAGGAGACTATACTAACAGGCATGAAGATTACGTAATAGGAATTCTTTGGTTCAATGAAATAAAAAGAAGCAAATACTAATACAGAAAATACAAAAGTGCACATTGCTCTTACTAGTCATGTACTTGTACTGAACCAGGAAGAACCGGTGCAGAGAAACGATCATGATGATCACTTTGTAAAAAGCAGATCATGTTTATACCACAAATAATGACTGGTTAATGACATGGCAGTAGACCAGGCGTAGACAGAAACAAGATGGAGGACTCCAAAAACCATGACCTTTGAGTACACCTGAAACCGACACTTAGCTGTGACCACACAGAAATGTACCTGTGGTCAGAAACTTAATGAAATTGATTTAATTCCTCAGTTGGGAGACGGTGCAAAATTAATATTTTGGTCAAGTTCAGAGCACCGTATGGAATTTTAGAAATGGGCAGTATTTACTGCCAAATTCAAGAATTTCAAAAAAGATGGATGAATGATGAATTATGTTGCTTCGGAAGCTATTTTCAGAGATTTTATTTCGGAGTTTGTTGATAAAAACACAGTGTCTGAATTTTGGGAAAGAAAATTCCGTTTCAGCTTGAATTCCAGTGTCACAAATTTTAGAGGCTGTGCAAAACTGGATAACTTTTTACTGTAAGTCGACTAGTCAGTTATTTGTTATTGGCAAAAATTGATTAGTGTCCTGCTACTGCACACTTTTTACAGCGATGTGAAGATAATAGACAACAAATATACAGTGAACATTGATAAATGTCAGATTCAAACTAGTCTCCTGTGTCACCTCTTGTCGGCAACAGTGCAACAGTGACATTTGTCATCCTCAGCTAACATTTCGGGAAACAAAAATAGATTTTTCTGTCTTCTAATGTAAATAAAAAATTACCACGCAAAAAGCAAAAATTGTCAATTTTCCCAGCTGATTTCTTAAACAATGATTAACGAGACCCCCCCAAAGGAAGGACACACTTGTCACAGCACATTGCCTTGTAGTTCACATAGCGCATTCAGAGAATGACAAAATGTCCAAACTCGGTTGGTGAGAAAAAGCAGCTGGCATGCAGCAGGCATTAGATGCAAAGTCACGTGTTAGATGGAGATTTGCTTAATAAAAATTTTTGAGAAAATTCTTTAACACATTTTTAAAAATGAAATCGTCACAAGAGTAAGTAGGCAGGAAGTTCATTTTGGTAGCAGCTAGTACATACTACGAGAGATAGCAAGTTCATCCATTTCCGAATGAAAATACAAGAATTCCTAGATCAGCATAGTTTCCTCAAATTCTAACAAAAATAATTGCCAAAACTGTCATATTCCAGGTTTTGAAAAGCTCAGTGTATTGCTAAAAATTTTGAATATTTCATCATATGTTTTTGATGACAGCTGTCAGGGCTTTCCATACCTTGATTTTGAAGTTGAATAGTGGTCTAATTCCTCTCTGAGAAAGACTTAAAAATAGCGCGGAATTCCCTCTTCAGGCCCAAAAATTAGTGATCGAGTAACTGAAGTTGTCGGAGGGTGACGCAGCAAAAGGCTTTGATAGAGTATTTTTTTAATTACAAAGAATTCTGTCTGTGCGAACGATAAATGAAATGAAGCAATCGTAGTTGCAGAATGCTGAATATTTGAATGCATTGTTGTCCAACAACAAAGCATCTGCTCCAATATGAAATCCACTTTTTTATTAGGGCCAATTTAAAATCGACCAGTTTCCCTAACGTTTCGCGGTAAACCACACTCCATAACACTGATCTGTCCGTTGGTGTGGAAGGCCTGGTATCATAAGGTGCCAAAATTTAATAGCGTCAACAGCATTTCAGTGCATTTATCCAAAATAACAATTTTTCTAGCCTTGCATTCAGCCTGCCTTTGACCACTTTTTACTTACTACTAAATTTTTGATGAAACCTTAATTAATTGATGTTCTAGTATGGACCGACAAACAGCTCACAATGTTGGCCCCAGGAAATTTGAATGGCATCACAATTCTCCAAGGAAACAAAATATTCACTCAAACGTGCCTGACATTTTTGAAACAATGTATATCTAACAATCTCTGTGCCTTCCGGTCAATGAAAGCACAATTGTTTTTAACAGGGCATTCGAATACAACTCAGCATGCAGTGAGCGTAACTAGGTAGCCGACTCGACATAATAACTGTTTGAAAACCGAGTAACCGATGCCTGCGGCGAGCAACAGGACATTCCGTGTGACAGCAAAAAGTCATCAACTGCTACGTGTTTGCTGGGAAAATAAACCTTGAATGAATGAAGGCCTGCGAGTGAGCCAGGCATCATCAGACATGGGAGACAATAGACTTACAATAACCCAAGCAGGACTATAGGGCTGTTGACAATAGCATGCTGATTAAAACATCGCCACGAGGTCCAACTGAAAATGTACACTTGGGGTGACTCCACAATGTCAGTAATCCCAGCAGTTGATTTTCTAAGCCAGAAATGAAACCCTGGAACAAGCCGTAAGTGGAAAACTTCTAGAATTACAAGCCTAAATTTCTAGTCTGCAGGCTAAATGGTTATGACCTCTCGCACAGGTCCTTTTTCCCATTATCAAGATAACACAACTGTTAACCAGATTATTTAAATAATCATTTACTAATTATCAGTTTTGATAGCAGTTATTTACATAAAGCAAATATTATACTTAATCAATACAAATTACTCTATTCGCCAATGTTAACACTCGTGGCATTGAAATTGAGAAACTCAGGCAGTGGGCTTTATGTCGAGCATGGGTAAAATGAAAGAAAAATTTTTGAGAAGTAGAGGTGGACGGTTCATGAGACTGCACTTTTACTGGTCAATTGACCTATCACCAGAATTTTGAGTGATAGTTTAACTGACCAATCAGAACACAGACTTCCTGACACGCCTTCGTTTCCAAGCCGGTATTTTACCTGACAAACAACATGTCGCCGCATAAAACTTATTGTTTGTTTGTCGACTTTTCGCAAGGGGGAAGAGCTTGCAATAGGTCAACTGGCGTACCCAAGTCAAACACCGAAAAACATAGGCTGAATAAAAACAATGCACTGTTTGCTTCTAGTAGTCACCAGTTGTAAAGTTTTTAGGGACTAAAAGCATTACTGGTGGTGTTTAAAGGTGCTTTAAAGAATCTAAGAGTCTTGGCTGTGTAAATTAAAAAGTGGAATTTCTGAAAACTGCAAATGGACACTCAACCAACATGTAGAGGAGACAATGTGTCCTAGTGGGCTGAGTGTCTGCCTCTTGTTCACAAGGTTGTACGTTTAAATCACACTGGACCCCACAATTGAATACGTTAAAAAATGAAAATGGTTCCAGGAGTTTGGTGAAATGGGCCCGACTGAGCAGCTTGCACAAAGCTGATACAACTTGTATCAAAGCACCACTTGTATCACACCACCTTCACTATATTTTTTAAACCAACATGGGTGTTGATCCATACGACAATAGCATAATAATAATTTTAACCCGATTACTTACTAACTGTTAATTAAGTTTATTAAGTATCATATCAGCTAACTAACAAAGAATATGGTCTCAATTTATTGTGACGTTGATTGGGGAGTTGTGATCAGCATGAACAGTTAACTTCAGACCTGGATCGAAGTTAACAATGCCAGTTACCTTACAATAAACAAGTGGACTTAAAGGCCGAGCATCGATGCTGCGGTGGCGGTATCATCGAAGTTATCGCCAGGAGCCACTGTTATCGTCACCAATTAAAGGGTAGTGTCGTCGCTAATAGCAGCTAATATTTTACTCGAATAATGACGATTTGGATTAGAAACAAGTTGTAGTTGAGGTATAGATTTCGAAAGTTCCAACCAAACAAAATGACTGTGATGTCAACAACACTCTTTTAACGAATACGAATATCCGTTTCATCACAACTTGACAGATGCATACTGTGCAATAGTGTTCGAGGGTATCTCGTAATGGTCTGGGCGGTCCAGCTCAGAGACGAAGCAAGCGGAATTGGCAGACAACTCCAGGTGTTAAGTTGAGAGGGGGGAAGGATCAACCAGGGGGCAGCACATCTGTTGACTGGAGATGGGGCACACAACTGGCTGTGTGAAATTTGTGGCAAACGGGACAAGGCACCGCTACCTTCGGCCAAGGGTGATGATTGTCGCAGCTGTGCCACCGATCCAGTTGCCATGTACCAACACAAAGTAAAAACTGAGCATTACCAGCATTGTACTTCATAAGATTGAAAACTTGAAAATAGATATTAGCTATTCTTCTTGTTCGATATGCAACTGAAAAAGTTCCCTTAAATTGGTTCTAGATTTTTGTGAGAAAAAACAAGCTACAAATCCAGATAAAGACATCATTTATGAGAGTTGAGTCATTAGTAACTGACCCCCCTAATTAACCAGTGGTAACACTGGGGTTAAGTGACCAAAGTTTATACAGGCTGGTACCATTTGTCATAACAAATCGTTATTAATCGGCTCTTTGTTGTTGAGATTAACAACCATTTGTATTGTGTTCACATCAAATGGATTTGTTTCTATAGGGGAGTGGGTTACTGACCTCTTCTGTTACTTGCTCAAATCCTAAACATACATAACCTTTGTGATAAGACAATGTTCTGTTAACTTGAGGACAAATATGGGAAAGAAATTTCTTCTTGGTCAATATTTCAATTTAATCACAAATCATCATCAGGAAACATTATCTACACGATTGAAATGGAAATACTGCTCCTATGAAACAAGAACTGGTCGCCTTAAACCAGTAATACAACACGTGCATCATAAAACCCAGATCAAAACATGAAAGCCAGGTTTTTGCTTCAAGATACTGGCTATTGGTAAAGGCATTGTCCACCATCCACTGATCGGGTTTTCTTGTGCAGCAAGAGCAGGGGCTCGTTTCATGAACAGTACTTATAGCAGAGATTTGGTCTTATGTTCCCACTTAACAGTTGGCGACTAAAGGTTTAGACAAGTAATTATGTGAGTGCATCACAGTCTAGGAATAATTTATAAAAAAAATATCTCAATAACTAACAGTTATGTGAATATTCTCGGAGACTTGCCATTTTGCTCAGAAAAGGTTATATGGAGCGTATGGATAAATTTCTGCGTGAAGTCTTAAGTCACTTAATTTTCATGAAACAGACCCCAGAGTAGACATCACAACAGCCATGATAAGCTTTGCATGATAAATTTAAATTGCCTATTCCACAAGCGACTGCTTTTTTCCTCGCTGCAATTGTATTTGCCAACAGTGAATGGGTAGCGCAAGTTATGGTAATGGCCAAGATCGCAATAACATTTTATGTGTTGTGGAATGCAGCACATTAAATCAAATACACGGATGCGCACTCCTCAATCATGCACAACTTGAAGGCAATGGCCTGCTATGACGTGCCCACATTATGAGAACCAGTTTGGTGCCCATAAATCAGTAGAGAAAACTGGTTCTCAAATTGGGGGGGGGCACATTATATCTGACTAATACGGTACCTAACATTATGCGTTTCCTTGCTGGTTGATTCCTCAAATATTGCGAACACTTAAATTAGAAAGAGCAATGGTTCTGAAGTACCCTAATTGTAGAAGTTGTTTTATACGGGGAACAGTAATGTTACACTGCGAGTTGTCACAGTGCAAGATGCCATGGCCCACCATCAAAGAGCCATCAGTGTAATTTCCCTAAAAAACATTTTATCAAGATACATGTTGTCTGTTCATTCTATGACTAACTATTTTTTCATTTAGACTACTTTTCGTTATAAAGCTTGTCTCAACTTGTTCCTTAAAAGGTTGAGAAGAGATTTTAGTTCTACCAAAGAAATGACAGTCCGTTAATCCTCAGGAGCATTCTCCGCGAACGAAACGACATGCTGTCAATTTGTTAAGTCTGGTCTCGAGCAATTATAAACTACCAGTTCTTTACAAGTCTAAAAATCGCACAATTTTCATTAAAGAAAAATTTTAAATCAATTTCTTAATGGTAAAAGGTCTTAATCTAGAATTGATTTCATGACAGAAGGTAAGTTTTTTGAAGCATTAGTTGGTGCAAGTTCATAATTCATTTATTTAACACCTATTGCTTAGATGAGGACTTATTAAGAGGATGTCACAATGCGTTTTGGCCTATTAACAGACATTAAAAATGACATTTCCACCCATTTCTCATACTAAACAATGTTCTGTAATCTCAGACAACACTCAAAAGTTTGGAGGGAAATTTGAAAGCTCTTTTCAAAGTCCGCTAAAAGAGCAAGCGTGACCTACTCTTTTAAGCGAATTACACGGCAACTGTGGTGATAGATCACCCACCAAGAGCCATAATATCTAATCTTTGACATAGGAGTATCAGTTTTAGATGATTCCTGCTTTCATCGCCACTGATGCATTGGCAAGACACAACAAGGCTTAGCAAAAATCATCAAAACAGGTTTTAGTATCCTTTTAAGATACATATTTTTTCATTATCCCTATGGTATACAAGTTCTTCTGTAAACTTTATGCCTTAGGTGTTGAAAATAAATAAACTAAACTAAACAAGTTTGGTTGAACCATATTCATTTTTACATCCCTCAGACAGGGTTCAACAGAACTTGTATCAGGCGAGGATTACTTACAACCTAGGTAAATATGAGTATTTAGTATAAGGGATTTTGGAGGCAAGAACTCATTAATACCGTATTACCTATATAATGATATTGATAACACTGATATTTCAGAGATAAAGGTCATTGTAACTACAAGGACAGGAATCCCACGCCAGTCAACTCCACGTCAAACAGGGCTCAGATTTGGACAATGGGACTCCATTACAACCCGAGGCCTTTAAAAAATACAAGACTCTGGCCAGTCCTTCATTTGCTGATATCTCTCTCAGTAATAAATACAAGCCCTAGATGTCTCCAACAGAGGACATGTCTGGAGCTCCACTAAAATTAATAAGTGCCCTGGTGTTTTATAACTTTTTTTAGTATCAACAGGTGGCCGGCCACAGTCAAAGGCACTAAGAATGTCCACCAATAAGGCCTGACCCATTGGCTCCAAAGCTTTGCTGTAAGTGAAGTTCTGGTCAGTGGGAACACTTAACTTGGGTCTTGGATCAAAGTTAACAGTGCGAGTTTACTCCGGAGTAAACAGGTATATTTAACACCGCTTCGCTACAATGGGAATGATTTACTTCAATGCCATCAAAGTTATTGACAGGTATCACTGTGTATGCCAACAGCTTGGGGTGACAGATTAGTAGCTGTTACTATTTTAATCTATTATTTTGGCAGTATAAGCATTGATTCAATTTATCCCAGTATTTGCTGGATTTTTCACATTATCAAAAAAAATCATTGAACGTATGCTAAACTAGTTCCTGCCATTGGCCATACTCCTAGTTTGTTCAGATCGCTGATTCTCAGCCACCCTGTCATAACAATGCTGAATTAATTGTCTTACTTTGAAGCTGATGGGAACAACTTAACCTTGGTGGTTAACCACTGCTAACACCAAAGCTTCTCCACAGTAATGGAGTTCAGGTACCTGTAGGGAAGTTACTTATGATATTAATAAATACTAAGGCTTTTATTGGAAGCTTAATGGCACCAATAGGCCAGAGGCAGTCTGAGACACCAAGGACAACAAAACAAACCTGGTGAAGTAATTCAATTTGTGTGACTAGGCTTGGTCTGTTTTGGTCTATAAATCGGGTCTCTAAATCTTGAACTCTACATGTGTCCCGACCAACTAAGAGGTCTTACTATTTCAATAGTTTTATCTGTGTGTAATCGTTACTACAGGGAGCTTCCATGAAAAAGTCACCTTATCAGAAAGATTTGTTACAGAGTGGATACTTCCACAAACAAAACCTTTTCATAAGGATTTTGGGATAGATGAAGTTTTAACAAACAAGAAGCAATGACACATGTCAAAAAATGAGTACATCTTTTGCAAATAGTTTTAACCAAAGACATGATATTAAAAACCATTCCATAAATCTGTGTAGTTTGAAAAAAGAACATTTTGTAAAGGTTCCAACTACCAAAATGAAACTTTGTGAAAGGATTTTTTCAGAAAAAGCACCTTTGAAAGATAGGTTTATTTCATGTAACAGGCCTAGTGTTGGACAAGGCCGCCCTTCTGACCAACATGTCCAGTATACCTCTTCTATGAGAGTAGCCCCCCCCCGGGTGTACAAGGAGCCAAAGCTCCGGTATACCTGTTCTTTGGGAGTACCCTCCCCCCTGGGTACACAAGTAACCAAACCTCAATTGCTGAAGAACATTGAAACAATAACAGATCAACTGTGACCATGCACAGCTAATCAACAGCTTCCTACGTGGACAGAGCATGATTAAGACATTTCCTGTAAATGCCAGTCATTGAGAATGAGTACGTAAGCAAACCAAAAAACCTTTAGAGGGCATCACCGGTTTTAAACTCGAACTACGCAATTTGGAGGTTATTGTTGGATGGGATATACTTCATGAAATTATTAGGTTTCACCATATAAAAAATAATTGGAAGCGATCTGATACACATTGTACCAGACGTGCGCAAGCCGCGTATATGGGCCAATTGCACTGATCACCTGGAACTATTTTTATGCTTTATTAACTAAGAGTTAAAACCGAGTTGAGGAGCTAGAAACCTGATTCAAGGGTCTAGCAGTGACCCTTAGTGGAACTTGAAACCACGACCTTGAGTAAAGAAGGGATACCTATCACACAAGGCCACACTGCCTCCTCCACTTTCACCATAGGTATAAAACAACAAAATCTATGGTGTTTTTGTGATTTATTACAAATCATCAATTCTCGTTGTCTGTCAAACATTCGGGAAATTACAAAAGATCGGTGTCTTTACCAATTAAAAGTGCTTAAAACAAACGTTCGGCTGCTACTGCCAAGCTAGAGGCTAGGCACTACTGCTAATTTCTATAAAATTAATTTTTGCTGCCCATGTTCCATTAGTAGGCATAATTATCTAGAAGTTACTTCGCAATAAAGCACAGTAGAAACACATCTACATGTTCAATAAATCCGACATCAACGTTTTTAAAACTGTTTCCCCTTAATGCAAAGCAATTCCAAGAAAACCGAGCTTACATTCATAGGTTGTCGGTTTTATTTTATAAAAAAAAAACTATATTAATATAAGTTTGAAGTAAACAGGGTGTTGACTAAATCTGAAGAGTGTCTAACATATGTTTACTATTTACATAATTAGTAACAGGTATTCTGCAATGGGTTTATTGTAGAAGTTCTTCACTTTGGGAAAAATACATCCGCGTAAAAACTAACATTTTCTTAATTCCAAATCTACATTGTGACAAACAGTCAAAATTACTCAAATGTTATTTTGTGACAGTTGTGTCGTAGTGCAAATCAACAAAATGAAATTCAACATAGGGTGTCTTAACAGGAAGAGATTTTGATCAGTTGAAATAACAAGCACTACGTGTAAATACTGGTTATAATTATATAGTTTATCCACACATTTATTACATAAAGGTATTCAAGCAGTTTTGTTGTAATATTTTAATGATTTACAGAAACAATTCTACATAAACTTTTTGGATGTAATGAAAACCACTGCTGCACAGTGATGAAAAACGTTTAATAATTCGAAATTCTAGAATAATTTTTTTAAAAAATTAAGATTTTTTACTTTATCTATTGCTATGAATATTCTGTGTTTTTAATACAGTTTTTTCAAGGGTCACAAGAAAGAAGAAAAAACAGAGGAGTTAATGATAGGGTAGACAATTTTAATAAGCATGAATGATACCGTAAAATCTCAGCAACATCGAACAAAAATAATTGCCAATTTTTTATTTTCAAGGGTTTCTTACATAGTTGTGAATATCCACAATTTTTCAAAGTATTATTAAGTGGTAGCTATATTACATAACTAGAACAAGAAAAAGCATTAATTTGGAGCTGCTTAGGTATTATTTACCGAGAAAAATGAGAACATAAAATTTCCTTAGATCCACCAAATTCTGTCCTAAATTGACGAAGGTCTGCCAACACATCTCTCACCTACTGCAGACTTTCAAATCTACGTCTCTACAGGAATCGGCAGAACATAATTACCCAGCTGAGCAATATCAAAGTCAACAACAAGGGGAGAAAAATATCTACAAACAGCTTTCTACATTTCAAGCCATTAAGTCATCATCCATAGTCATCATACACATACCTATAGGTCTAAAGTACCCTGACATTTTGTTTACCCACTTACACTAGTGATGTCAGTCAGGTACAGATCCTGTTGCACTTTACTGGTGGGAAAATGACTGTAGGAATAGTTGCCATGTGATGTACCCGCGTTTCAGTGGCAAGTCTAGCAATACAAGTAGAAAACAACGGACACCTAGAGTCAAACCCGCTATATCCAAAGGGGCCTGAACCAGAAATCTTGGTGTGCAGTCTTCAAAATTAGTCCCCAACAGACTGCAAGAAACGCACAAAATTACTTAGTCAAAGTCTAAAATGACATTTCTGTGTTTTTCTTCACGACTCTCTGACCATACTAAAAAGGCAACCCTCATGACAAAAATGACAACAAAAATCACCTTAAATTCATGCCCCTAATGTATGAACCTCCATCCATGAAGAATGATTGTTTCATTATTTTGCAAAATGTGAACAAAATAGCATGGCGTCGCCATTTCTCATAAAACAAGTCAACAGTTTTCAAACTCAAGCTTTTTCCACCACCTCAGAACACCTCACAACCCAATAGCATCGATTAGAGAAGAAAGCAAAGCACACATTCACTCATATTATTGTGTTGTACTTCTCAGCCAGCTAACGCATGAACAAATAACACTAATTATATCGAACGGTAATTTTTTGTATGTTTCCCAGTGCATCTTTACAATAACAGCCAAAGAACTCTGTAGCACGTCGCAATGGTTTTGACAGCTATCTATAATACTCCATAACGTAAATCACGATTTTGCATCATCGTATTGATTAGGCCCTTCAGGAACAAACAGGCGGGAATACAGTCACACCCAACAAGTAAAGCAGACAACTGATCTCTCTATAATCAATAGGATACTAACAATGGTACCAGGCACCCTCAGTCTTGCTATACTCCCCTGTTTGGTTTCCAAGCCATAGCTG
>NMRA01000369.1:410876-442916 GCA_002633005.1 Phoronis australis | reverse complement strand
GAGCGAGGGAGGGAGGGAGGGACGGAGGGAGGGAGGGAGGGAAATGAAAAAATTACCTGCCTTTTAGATACAATGTCTTACCTGCCACCCAAATATGTTACTGCCTCGATCCCGAATTATGAAGTCCACCGTGTTGTAGTTAGAGCAACGTGACGAGTCCACATCATAAAGAAAAGCCACGCAGTCTCTCTGTAAAGCACAGTTCAGTGAGCATTCGGTTTGTGATCTGACGTCAAATGCCATCAGGCTGCTACTGGAAGTTTTGGATGTCTTTTCCGTAGAAAATTCTACAAACATCGCTGAGCGAGCCAAGAACCAAAGGCACTGAGAAAGCAACATCACCGATATCAACCATCCGGCCATGATAATTGACTTTAAATTAAGCAGTTAGTTCACTTTCGTTTTAAGTTATTAAAGTGTTTGCTCGCGCGCACTTACGTAAATCTGATGCTTCAATTTGTAAAAGGTTTCCTCTGCAATATTCATGTGAGCACGCCTGTATCGTAAATATTGAAATTCTTGTTATTCTGTGTGCTGAAATTAGACATATGAATGATTTATTGTAAATGTAAGTTTATGGAAAATATAAAATATCGTAAGCCTATGGGTAGACGACTATTCTTTCAAGCGAAAATACAATATTTTTTTTCAAAATATCGACTATTCGAAATATACGCACTTCCTTGAAGGACGATATCAAATTTTGAGTGGCGAAATCACCAATGTTAAGAACGCAGTAAGCTGAGGTGGACAGAATTTTGGAAGGACAATGTCTCACGAGGCCACACATGTCAGCACATATGCACTGGCGGAGTAGCGAGAAGTTTTAAACTTGGGAACCGATTAAGGAACCGTGCGCAGGGGCGGATTTAGAAATTCATTTAGGGGAAGAGTATTAGCCAGGATTTTGCCCGTCAGACATTCGCACCCCCGAACTGCCAAATGGTACCCGGGAGAATTTTAGGGGGGAGCATGGGCCCCTTGGTCCCCTTCTTAATCCGCCACTGGTGCGGAACGTATGGTTCCCTCTTTTCACGGCAATACACAGTGCATCAATTTTATCCCTAGAAAAAATCTGCTTAATAACACGTGATTGTATGTAATTTTTCTGATAATAGATTTCTCACAATAATAACAAGGAGATTCTATGCTTAATACAAAACTGGCTTGTAAAAACACACTCTTGAATAGACACACTGGCGTATTCTAAGAGGTAGGGGTGGTGGTCAATTTTTCAACAAAACAGGGGTGTCGTTAGACCCCCAAAATTTACAAAAGGATACACGGGTAATGGCTTTCTTTACTTGGCCGGCGAACGCCGACTTCCGCACAAAACAGACGGGTTTAGGGCGAAGGTACCGGCGTAGCCACGGGGGGAGAAATAATAGAGCTACAGGGTCCCTCTTTTCAGTTCATAAAAGTCCAATCCTGGTCAAGATATTTCTATTTTGTGCTTGGTTCCCTGTTCAGTGCAAAGTCCCCCCCCCACCGGTTGCAAACAATTTCGCGTTTGCCCCACTGCCCTGTGAGTATTCCAGGTTCGCCAGGGGACGAGAGAGACAAAAGGTCAGCCCACTCCTTCCGGATAACACCAAATACACTTTTTTAGAGTTTATGTGAAACTCATTCCTTCGAAAACTTCTGACATCCTTAATCCGCCACTGCCTGCGGAAATTACTGTTTCTCCTTCCATTTGCCACCAGTACATTTTCCGAAATGGTGTTCACGGGCTTTCAAGAGCTCCAAAATTTCTTCCTGTGCCGTTTTAAGTGTTCAAAAGGTCCGTGGAGCGACGTGTGAGGCGAGATTATATCCTGAATGATTCCAGGGGGAACATTGTCCAGTTCAAAGCACCTCAGCGCCAGTAACACGCACTCTTAAGGCATCGCACTGATGTCATTTTGTACGTGAAGATTTCAACCTTCAAACACAATGCTTGTATTGCTGATAATTTGACCATTCAATTTTGAGATCACATTCAAAAATATGTTAAAATGCGCCAAATAAGTTGTCCATTTCTGGTAATGTGTTCTTGATGGTTCGTATAATAACCAAGCATATCCTAGACTAAGTGAACCAGTTTTCACATGATAATATTTAGATGGGCCTTTAGAGTTTCTGTAAGTAGTTTGTAACCAGAGGTTAGTAATGATATTGGTCGCCCATTACGTACTAGTTCATCCATTTTTAGGCGACGGCAGGAGCGTTATGTCTCCTTGTCTCTGTGATAACTACCCTACTAAACACTATATTGAAACGTTTTAGGTAAAAGAGTTTTGACTTCATACCACAAAATTTATAGAACTCGTGAGTTAACCCGTCATTTCCTGGAGACTTTTTGCTTTTAACTTAAACTTCAAAAAAAAAAAATCTCCATCCATTTGAGGGATTTCCTTGTGATTCTAAGCAGATCTGGTGTAGTAATTGAAGTTTCCACTTGACAGTTTATGAAAACAGTGGAGTAGTAATTAGTTATTTCTGATCTAATTTGGGCAACTTTCCATCTTTATTTTTAGGATACTTATACACTTTTTAAAAACTTCTCTTTAATGAAGCAAAGCATTTTGAGGTGTATGTACCTACTCTTCCCTCTTAACTGGAACTTGCATATTATCATTGGCCCATGAACTCTCTGATCTTTGAACTAACTGCAGATCAGCGTTTGCTCTTTTCAAATTCTGAACATTTTCCTCACGAACTCTACTTTCGATTAATTCTCCTGTTCAAAGCATACAAACCCGGTTTTTGCCTATTAGCAGAATTAAAAACGACTTCCCCGTACAGCTCACTGAAACGAAATACAGTTACTGTGATGATTTGTAACCCTCGACAACCCCCAAAAGTTAGGAGGGAATTTTGAAAACAACTCCTTTCATTGAGTCTGCTCTGCTAAACGTGACCTACGCCTTAAATGAATTACAGGCAACTGTGGGAAAAGGCCGCCCACCCAGGACCACGATGCCCAACTTCGGCTTGCGGCTGGTATAGAACCACACAATGGTGGAGACGAGTCCACTGATGACGTCATACAGAATTTTAATTATGTAATTTTTGCGCTTATTTCTTGGTTAAAAGTACACAAATTGAAGAAGAAATACTTAAAATATCATAACAATATTTTGGTAACCGAATTCAAGCATTTATGACCATGGTGTGAAAGGTTTAAGATTGTTGGCCGTTTCATCAAAGTCACGAAAGCTTCAATTTTTTTACCGTGTCTTATTTTAATGCCATAGTAGCTGACAGTTTCATTTGAGTCCCATTAGCTGTTTTTGGGATACGATGTTGGCAAAATTTCGAAATTTTCATCACTCAAAACTATAAAGCTAGACATCAATTTTAACCTGAAGGTAAAGGTTTATCGAGATTAGTGCAGCATGAACATCCAAACCGTTTATGTGCCGGCAAAGTTCGATTCAAAATTTTCGACTTAGAATGATGTGACATGCGATTGCCAATCACAACACATGAGATGGTGAATTTAAAATATTTTGTTTAAAATACAATGTTTTTGCAAACATAACACACTGATTCTTGAAGAAAGTGAGGATAGCATACTAGGTTTATAAATACTAGAGCATCACTTTTAAAATCACTGTGACGACAGTTTGTACATGATGTCATAAAATGTAATATTGAATAAAATCCCTTCTTATATGGACATACACGTACACAAAAACAGAAAAATAAATATTCGCATGCTGCATAAACTGTCGAACCTATCCAAAATGACCACGGACCATTATCCTAAATGCACAATGTCACACACCATAAAGAAGAAGATTCCTATTAGGGCTGCTACGCAGTTACTAACTACTGTGCAACACACTACCTACTACAGGAAGAAGTTAAACAAACACTTCATGTGGAAACTAGAATATCTATTATATTTAGTATACTCTATGACATAAAAATAAAGTATCTACAAACATACTACAGAGCACAACTATACGTCATGGCATCCAGTCTTTCTGCAATAATAACAACGAAAAATGTCACATAAATACATACACATCACCGAGTACACAAATCAGGTAAGCAAGCGTTATATTGGTCTACATGATGGCCAGTAAGAAGGCTTTAGTCAGCACCATATCAAATTTGCTCATCGAATCTTCTATAGCGAATCAAAAGGACACATGACATTTGGGACCGCGATCTCAGTAAACGGTGAACTCACAACTACTCAGTAAGTGCCCTTAAGTCCAGGGCTTTGTTTCATGCAAGTTTCATTTTAAAAGCGTTTCATTGTTGACCAATCGCCATCATCAGTTTCAACAAGTGCAATGTAACATGAGATGGATATGGGCCTTAATATTATATCAATGCTTCGTGTGATTTCTGCTGGGACTTCTGACCACCAAATAATTCATCTGCACTTCAGTAATTATTTAAGAACCAAACAATGGGCTATTAGCCTACAACGATCTATGGTCAAACGTACAGCACTTCAGCAGAGTTTAGACTTATGTGATCCGAGCTGTTTTCATGACGTTTGTTTGGTACTTTTGAGAATAAAGTTTAACATGTAAACGGGAAGTTCCAAGATTTGGAATCGCAGATTAGCAATTTTGAGGTAAAATAATTCAGACTCTAATGATAAAATGAGATAATTTGTACTCCTAAACGTGGAGATTGACCCCTACTGATGTTAGAGTGACACGACAAACTTGCGCAATGTAAAGTAATTCAGTTACTTTTTGTTAATAGTTTTATTTTAAAAATCAATAATTGTAAATTGTATTCAGCTTTCGTAGCAAATATTCAAGTAAGAATCTAATAAATAGTCTTTGAAGTAATAATAAAAATGTTGATAAATAACAATCAGCAAGGCTTTCCCGCGCGTGAGCACTGAATTGACCTTTAGACAGCGCAGCTAGACAGTCTCACCGCGTTCCTTGAGTTGGAGCTCGTCTCTGAATGAACATGGACATGGAATTCGTCGCCGAAGATGAGTCCGTTTAAGAAATTGTTTGCGTGTCCTTCCGACTGGGAGTGCGTACAGTTGCGACACCCGATTTGTCAATCGTCACCTTTTTGGAATTGCGACATTGTTTGGTTGGCGCGCGTTTGGTTGCTTTAGTATTTTACAGACGATAAATTGTTAGGCGAATGGATTTCTACTTTGCACTTCTTTGTGATTTGCCCATGTAATATCAAAAAAAAACGTACTCCATAGACATCAGTATTAAGATGTCTATGACGTACTCAGTGTTATTAACCAGTTATGTCGTAACGCATTCCAGGTCATGTGAGAAAAATTATTGCAAGTACTTTGAGAACCTCTTTTAGACATGTGCACGTTCATCAAAAATCGTGACCCTGACAGCCATTTCGGCATGTGCGAATTCCTTAGAAACGATCTTCAAAAGAAATGCTAATCTTGTTAAACATGGGAAAAAGTAACATAATTTTATAAAACCATCGAAAATAGTCCTTTATGTAACTCGCAAACAGTGGTGTTTACGTTCTTCAAACACCCACCCTTTAGATGGCGGTCACTCCTATTGTCTTTTTTAGATATTTTTTCATTGTTTGGACCGAATGCTTGATACTGCTGGGCTGTGCACGAATGTTTTGTGTGTTTTGATGACTTTGGAATCTCAGCTCGACGTGAAAACTTGGCAGTGTCAGATTTACATATATAGAGGGACAAAAGGACAGTTCTCCCAAACCGTCCTATCGAGAGAGGGAGCCTTATCAAAGGAAAGTTCTTAAGCTGAAAGGCTAAATATCATTAAGCATGAAAAAGAGTTACAGTTAGTTCCATCGTCGTGTGACCCTGCAAGAAGTGCCCTTCCTCAACATGAGAAGGTTGTAAGATTTCCAAAATAGGGCCCTCTGTCCGTGAATGACCCTTTAAAATTTGTCAATAAAAACATTGAAAAGGTGGCCACTTGAACATCATCAATTGCCCCCCTTCAAGGGCTAGACCCATAAATATGAAAAGATCTATAATTCCAAAAACATGAAATGCGCAGCAATTGATGCTATCTGCCAGGTCATCAATTTTCATCTAGTGATATACAATTTCGAGAGAAAAAAACGAAAAATAGAGCGACAGTTGTCTCTATTATTTCTTGTCAGACTGGGCTTCTTGGAAAATATAGCTTTGCGTTCGTGAAATTGTCTTATTGGATTTAATATAACCAAATGAATTCAATGCGCTGCGCAAAAGCTGCGCTTTACAACTGTTCTCGATTTTTTCGAAATACATCTATGAATGATTAAGTGTCCGTTTTCAAGTGCGTTTAGGCGACCTATGCCGCAAAAACTGAGGAGCCCCCTAACAACAATGTACTGACCAGGGACCTCAAAGGATAAATCGTGCACTAATAGTTGTCAAATGTTCTCTTAAATTTTCTCTCTTCTTGCTACGATGCCTTTCTTTTCTCGACTCCTCAAGGCACCACGCTTTTGTCGGTTGCCACATAACTGCGAATTTGAATAAAATATGAAAAGTGACCTCCGACTGAAAGTTTTAACTTCTTAAAAGAAGTCGTGTTTTTCAACTGAAAACAAATAGGCAGTTGACAGTGTACACAAATCAATGGAGCCAATGTATAACGACCTTATGCTGATAAATCCGCTGAAATCTTGTGTGTGCTTCAGGGCACTTCGCTTTGTAAAACGCGGCGATTTCGAGGTTTACTTCATCAGTTGCTACGGTTAGCCAGCCAGCCAGCTGTGTGATGAATGTCGCCAAAATATATTTATACAGCTTTGCACCAAGGCTGTGTTAGGGTTTGACCACAGAATCTGCCGGTTCAGATCCACTAGACACCATAAATTGATGTTGACACTAGACACCAGGCTGTCCGATGTTATCGTTCTGTATGTAATGAGACCACCATAAACCCATCGGGAGTGACAATAGTATTTTTAATTTTTCGTTTTGAAAGTTTGTAAAAAAAAATTTGAATAGCTCGTAAAAAGCGTACGTGATAAAGTTTTTGAATTTTGAAAATTAGACAAGGAGTGTGATTTTTATAACCTAAAACGTTTGTTTAATGTTTCAATAATATGTTGCTCATTAATTCTGCTGAGTGTGCCACACAATTTGGGTCAGTTACCAAACCACCAGGCAGCACTTGGATTTTAAGGTAAGTTAAGTGTCATCGGTGGCATGGAAACTAGTTTTAAAAGTTTTGAACGAAATAAATGCATTGTTGATTATAAATGAGGAAGGGGATTACTATGTTGCCCTTCCCGGTCCGTATCTTTGATGTTTCCGAGTTCCTAGTGGCATTGTGTTAAAAAGTGTAATAGCCTGATTTATTGACGAATTTTCGCCCACTGGAAATCGCTTGTTGCTGGAACCGGGCGTACTTCAAGAATCTCGTCTGATGAACAAAAATAACTAAATGAAAATGAAACAATGTAATTTGCCTTCATTTGAAAACTACAACGATCGACCAATTTGAGCTACCAATCGGAAATTCATAGTGTAAACTATCGCGACTAGTCCCATGAAGTCGGCCGGGGGTCGCAATTGAACTCTATAGTGGTCCCCCCATGAGATAAAAATAGCTAGTCTTATTGATCATTGCCATTGGGTCCGCCTCTGTGGTTTTAGTACAATAGGTCACGTGCGAGAACTGGCTTTCCATGATACGTCACAGTTGTCAGCTCGCTAGATGTCGCGAGAGTGAAAAGTTACCGACTGGTGTTTCCTGGCGTGATGAGACGCAACGGTAGAATATTGTTAACAATTGCTGGTGTTTGGGCCGTATTCGTCTTTTATTACTTTTATGGGTTTGAAAGCTCAAAGGTAGGTGTGCCAGCCCGTGTAAGAGGTACTTTTGGTGTGCGTATCCAAGATTGTGAATGGTGCCCGTGTTCGCACGCCCCGCACCAGTGCTCGTTCTTGCCTTTTCTTGGACATTCATTTCGACTGACCGTCCATGCTGACTAAGTTCGAGTCTTCTGACATCGGGCCCCGCTAACGACTTAGGACTTATGATTTGAAAAATTCCAAAGCATTCCGCAAATTACCCGGACTTGTGGTTTCCCAATTAGGCCTAACCAAAGTTCAACATAACTTGCCAAACTTTGTAGCTTCCTCGGTTGGGTTTCCAATGACACTGTCGTGGAGCTGTGAAGTGGAGAGGAATATATGTACTGAAATTGTTGATGCTTGATGGCAAGACAGGGAGTAAAAGTAGAGTAATCGGGTCAATCTTGAAAATGGCTGCCAAGAACCAGTTTTCATTGAATAACAGTAATGTCAGTTATTCAGCGAAACTGGTTTTCAGTAGCCATTTTGCATTTTGAAGAGGGATCCGTTTTACCCAGATAAGTTTTGCTTGGAATTGTACAGGATCTAGAGGAGTGAATGAAAACATGCTTTACTCAGTCGGCAAACTCGGTGTATTTCCGTATCCTCCTGATCCTGCCAACTAGAATTTACTGAGTGAAGGTGCTGGCTGGGCAGGCTGGAATGTGCTCTCGGCGACCTAACTGTAGTTTACTGTCTGTATGGCCCACACCCCTTTCACCCTCTTCACGTGTTCGTTTTCACCATGGTCTGAACCTTGTGACTTCAAATAATGCCAAAAAATCCACATGTTCTCTGTCGGGTTTAAAGCTAGATGTGCGTCCAAAGTGTTCTGGCAATTGTCTTTTGGCAAGCGAATTAGAGAGCCTTTATTTGGCTGTATGTCACACCTGGAAGTAACTAGTCATTACAATCACCTCCTTTTTGTGAACGAAGCGCGTCGCCTGGCGTTCAGTGGGCCCTTGTCTGGGACAGACTAAACTTTTTCAAAATGCAAAATAGGAGATTAATCATAAATTATGTGTTTACAACATTCGTTGAGGGTTAAAGTGTATGCCCTATTACAGGTGGGATTTCAAATGTTACCCGCACTATTGGATATAATTAGTCCTGTTCTAATGATGCAGTTGCATACTGCTAAATCTCTCCAATCACAGTAATATTCTTAGGCCTCAAAGGCCTGGTATGTAGCCAGCTGTGCGCCTGAATGAGATAATCAAGTCACGCATCCTAATCTTAGGTTGCCTAGTTGTTATTGTGCTTTTTAGGTCTCAAAAGTCCTTTTCGCATTGGCAGTGCAACAGACAACCCTATTGTCAAACATTGATATTATTTTTTTTGTTTTAGAAGGATGTCATTGGCTAAAATCCCAGGCCGCATTTCTTGAATCCGAGTTACACTAACAGGTTCCTGCAGAAAGTCATTGTCATCGTTTTTTGTGTTTTAGAGTTCTGTTACATTTGAATTGGTAATTGTATGTTTTTCTAAAATAATGGGAATCACACAAGTTCTTCTATGTTTACCAGTTCTGACGGGAAGTGTAAAAATCAGATCTGTCGAGTTGGAATTCGCAAGTGGCACACCTGTGACAAGTGTGAGTTGGCCAAAATCTCAACTCGCGTTTCCAAATTTCAGGTTGTCTGTAGCTCATTATGTCGAGACTGAAATTGTGCTAATGGCTATCGCACACGGCTCACGGACCGCAAACAAAACTTAGGCACATGAAGCAGTGGCGATTTTAGGGGTCAAGGCCCCCCCTAAAATTCTCCCAGATTCCATTTGGCAGTTTGGGGAATGTCTGACTGGCAAAATTGTGGCTAATACTTTGTCCTGGCCCCTCCTAACTCAAAATCCTGGATCCGCCTCTGTGAAGACATGGACATAGCTACTGTGAACCCAGTTTCGGCACCTGTATATGGCCGCCGCAACTCGTTGCTGGTCATCTTCGTGTTTGTGGATGTGAGTCATGTTTCTTGATCACCTAAGACATGTTTTGTGATTATGGGCACAATTTTGTGAGTCGATGAATTAAGTTCACATATCCATGAGTCGTATTCATCATAGGTGCGGGAGCCATGTTGTTCAGGTAGCCTGGGAAGGTTAGATTACTGGAGACTTGTCACCTACTCCACCTAGTCTTGTCTGGGAGGTTGATTCTGCCTTGGCTGGTTTTACACCTCGGGCCATTTGACAACTGGTGCACAACAAGTTTTATTGTTTCGATTATGTTTTATTGCTCTTAAGAAAGCCTATACCATTTATGTATTAGTTTACAATAAAAATGGGAATGTTCAAGCTCTGTTGCTTGAAGGCTGAATTTTATAAATTGCATGACTATATTCGATGAATTAGAACTTGTAAAGCAAAAAAATTGTGGTAAAAATCACAGATTTAAAAGGACTACGGAAAGTATCGTTGCACAAAATACACATATTTTCACTGGTTGTTTGTAGTCACATGTATATCTCTTGTCTTGTAAACTGGGCTTTCTATTCAGTACTATTTGGGTTCAAAAAACCTCTAACTATGTTTTCCTGTAAATCATAAGAAATTTGGCTTGAACTAAAGATATCTGGAAACTCAAATGTTTCAGAAGAGCATGGAGGTCATTGTTTTACTCATAACTGACAAAGATACTTTGTATTAAAAAAGTTCTAGTTCTCCATTTGGCTACTTACAGCTTGCCAATGCGACCTCAGATTTTGTTTGGCGACCACATAAAAATGTCATGTCGCCATGAAGTCTTTGGATTTTTGCGAGTAGCAACCAAGTCTGAAGAAGTTGCTCAAATAAGAATTCACCTGTAATTTGCTTCAAAATATGTGGTCACTTCCAAATTAATAACATTTTCCCTAAATACAATAGCTTTGGTTCAAAGTAAGTTTTCTATTTATTTCATGAAATCAGAACATGTCCCACCCTTAGCACGCATCCGAACACGCGCTCATACTATAACAAATAGTAAGAACAGACGGGAAGTCGGAAATGTTTGGCAAAAGTAGGAGGGCCTTACCATTACACATGCCCAAACTATGTGCCCTTCTCATCTGCTCTCCTGAATGCCAAATCATCATTGTGTTCACAATTGAGCCCTATTTTTTCCATTCGACTAAAAAGAAGGAAAGGACTTCCACTACTGCATTTTGGGTTTCTTTGTTCTGGAGAGCTCATTTCCCATTTGGCGAGCTGGGAATTTGCCTGATTGCATTTGACAAGTTGACATTAGGCTAAGCACAGATCCCTGGCCTTGTTCGTTTACTTAATGTAACTGCAGCAAAATGTTAAGTTTTAAGAATTTGGTTTGCTTAACCTGGAACCAGTGACAGGCTTATCACATGCGTTTTGAATGATTTAACCGCGAGACTTTGCTTTGAATGGACTAAAATAATAAAAACTGTTTCACGTGTTTTATCACCTGCCCTTGTGCTTGCGGTATTGTTGGTGGCCCACAGGTGATTATGCGTGTTTTTGTTTTATCAGGCGTGCATTGATTGGTTTGTGGAAACATCTATTGTTTTGCATGTCGAATCTCAAAAAGTCCCGAATTAATAAGAGCTTTGGTAAAACTTCAATTTAGAATACAACTTGGTATAACTTGAACAACAGAAATTCCTTTTATCAAATGTAGCGACCAAATTGAAGAGTGTTTGGACAGTACGTCTGTCTAGCTGACACAAGGAAATAGGAACTGAAACATGTGATGATGCAAATGATGACAGTTTCTGCTTGCATTCTGTCATAATAAATGACCTTATTTCGCCAACCTAGGTCTCTTTTTCATCTCTGGTTAGGAGCCTGTGACACACCTATTTTTTATCTTTGGTACATGTGTTGATCATAATGTTTTTTATATTTGGTACATGTGTTGATCATAATATTTTTTATATTTGGTACATGTGTTGTGTTTGATCATAATATTTTTTATCTTGGGTACATATGTTGATAAAAAATATTCATTCATTGTTAGCCTAGTTACATGTGTCTCCATCATTTTGCCTTTGAAATCATTGCATCCCAGCCATGAACTTATGATTGCAACTGAAATGCAGATATTGGTTTTTTGAAAATCTATACCCACACGTCAAATTATGGAAAGGAAAAGACTCTTATGTTTTTTCTTACAGTTTGGTTTCATTTGACTGTTTTTTTATTTAAAAATGAATGCTTCTAAACTCGGATATTCATCTCAAAATTCATCTGAGTTGCCATTCTGTCGATGATGAGGCAAGTTTTAAAATGTCTATTTTGTCACAGTGATAACGGGAATTTAAAACATTTACTTCTTATGTTGTCTGTGTCCCAATCTTCAAAATCAAGGGAATTCATATACTTCTTACATGGAAAGTGTAATGTAAATATACTTCTGTTATTGGTTGTAAATAACAGGTGCATGCAGCCATTGTATAGTCATTGCCGCCTCCTTTTTGTGTTTGGATGGAATGGTAAAAATTCTCCAGTTTGGGACTGACAAATAAACAACTTTGCTCAAGATTGGAGCTTGTACAAAATTTTAGAAAATAATGTACAATATTGGCCATCCCAAATTCAAAAATTATGAGGAAGACGATTTTACAGTGGCCGCTTTTTTTTACTATTTTGTCTTAGACTTTGTCACCACAAATGCAGTGCCCGATGTTTGAGAAAGATAATGAACGCCCCCTCCCCATCCCGCAAGTTCTATTACTACAGTGAGGTTCACATGAGGGACGAATTAAAACGCCAGCTGTTCTTTCAGTGGTGATAATGATAGTGGTTTTGTGAGAGAAATGTGTCTCCTACAAAGGCGTCATTTTGGCTTAGGATTGACAGTTGAGTTTGTCTCCCCCTTATCATTTTTGAAACAGTGTCAATAGCATGGTTTTATCCTACAGTTTAAAAAATCACACCACAATAGTTATCCTGATGTCGAAAAAAAAGTTACTGGAAGATGCATGGGATGCTATGAATCACCTTTTTAATTTGCTGCAGTCCTTGTTAAGCACATAGTGGTTTATAATGGTTTACTGATTCATCCCTTTACCAAAGTTACTGTGACGGTAATAAATCAATTGATACTCTTCACATACAGCCATCTTTGTGTGGTGCCCAATAATTTATAAAATGAGTGATTGATTTGCTGATAAGATGGTAAATACCAGTATGTCTAATGATCCCAAGTGTGTGTCCAAATTGTCGGTATCCTATAATGAATGTGCAGCATTGTTTTTGTTTATATGGAGGGAATCATTGGGTGGTTTTGTTAGTGACCACTATAGCTTTCATGGGTGCTCTGAGACACCTGATTGATGACAAGGAGTCACATGGGATGGCATTGTGCATCAATGTCAAAGGAGGGCGACACGGAACCCAATGTATTTTCTCAGAGTTCATTGTATCCCACTACTTGGTTTGATTTATCATAGAAACGTCATTGAATTTTGTTTTTATGAGTTTTATGTAGTGGCACTGACTTTAATGGGTTTGTTTTTTCTCACTAATGTTGCACCTACACATTTGGTACCTTCCCTGGCTTCGTTTATGTGGTGGCCCTTTCTTTCTTCAAAACTGGAGGGATTGATAGTTGACCTGTTGAATGAGTCCAGAACTGGTCACTTTTTAGATAGATACCACAAACGCTACAGCTCCACATGACAGCTGAATGTTTTCATCAATGGGGCTTTCTGCAAAACACATTAATGAAGTTCAATAAAATTTCTCGATTTTTTATGATGACGTATGAAAGTGACGACAGCAATGAAGTTTTATATGATTGCAAATTGTTTATAATATTCAGCTGTGTAAAAGGGAGAAACTTAATTTGGGTCTTGAGTCAACTGTTCAGATAATTCAGTGTGAACAGGTGAATGTCCTCACTTAGAAGTACTCCATCTTCGTTCCCACCTCTGCTCATTGTTAACTTAATAAGCTCCTTAATGTACTACTTAACTTGACACACATGTGACCTTTTATTTTTAGATGTCATTTGTTTGGTCACTGATGAATGTTGGTGTAATTACCAGAGCTGTGCTTGACAATATTTGAGAATTGATTGCTTCAGTTATAACGGCTATTTCCTCCTAGGCTGAGACTGTTGAGGGACTCAGTTAATGATCAAGATTAGAATCTGTGTTAACATGACTCATTTGATCTCCAGCCACGTTTCAAATGTCTGAGCTTATTCTGTTTTACATTTTTTACAAAGATAGATGATACAGAGACAAGTGAAATTTAATTTTTCATAAAAAATGATTTCGCCATGTTACAGCTGTTCGCCATAGTTACCAACCTTGTAGTCTTTCACAACACTGTTAGAAGATAGGTATTGCAGAATTAGTGTTTATTCAAAATTACTGAGATTATACCACAACTGGATTATTGCATTGTAGTTCTAGTAATGTGATGAAAGTCGATCAAGCTGTGTTGCTTGAATCATGTTAAAGGGTTTTTTAAAAAAAATTGTCAGCCTTTCAGGCTATGATTTGAAATTTGACGACAAACATTTTTACTATTGAAATATTCTACAATTCTTGGCCCTTGTGAGAGGTATTAAGCACCTTTTGCTGTAAGACTCAGTTTGCAAATCTGGTGTGCAGAGTTGACATTCTTGACACATAGGCTGAACACATGTGCATCATTTGACTGTTTCCATCAGACAAGGAGTCAGATCGCTCACACCTGACATGATCTACCCAATTAGGTCAATACATTCTGAACTAGGCACGACATCAGAATCGGGACATCAGAATCTGT
The DNA here is from genome assembly GCA_002633005.1 of Phoronis australis. NCBI lineage: Eukaryota > Metazoa > Phoronida > Phoronidae > Phoronis > Phoronis australis. Next base: position 428,410 of record NMRA01000369.1, on the reverse strand, counting down.
CGGGGACAATAAGATGTTGATTTCACTGTGGCTGCTAAAGTGGTCAGTATGAAATTACCATGATTTTCGATGGCGTAATGAATGATAGTGCTGTTAGGCAGACAATATTTTATGTAACTTAATTGCAGGTACAGCGCTCGATGCTTAGGTTAACGTGAAGTTGGATTTGGTAACCTGGCAAAAACCCAGGTCGGTAAACGAAATCTGAAGTTGTCAAAACTGAAAATCCCAGGTCGCCAAGTAAAAAGTAAGGTTGTTAGTCCAGCGTAAAAGATTGTTGACTAAAAAAAGGTCATACGCTTGTACTGTGTCTCATTCTCAGAATGTTAAGGGTACCTCTCCAATTTCTCCCCTTAAAGGTACATTTATTCATTCATTAATTCACAATTTCTCCCGCCAACGAACGGACACGGAACACAGATAATTGATCGCATACACTGGTGGCGCATATTTCGCTAATCTTGCGCGATTTTTGCCAAACATTAAGTGACTTCCTCTGGAAATTTAAGCGTGGTGGCAAATTTGCTGATTTCATAAAATAAATGGAACAATTTGGAATCAAAGTTAATAAGCCTAGGAAAACTGTTGGTAATTTAGAGTTTGGAAGTCAACTCGAGCTTTGAAATAAATTTAAGGAGAATTACTGTATGACTTTGATACTCGCTGTGGTGAATTCGTGGCAACTTAAGATTTTTCCAAGGTCACCAAACACAATCTGAGGTCGCCAGAGTGCTGTAGGTGTGAAAGCTTACAGCTGGCAAGATTTGTCCCTTGTTCAAAATATGTATTCATGCCAGTGCTCAACATTTCCCACAAACCATTCAAAAAACAAGATTTTTCTATTCACAAGCTAACCCAAGATATGCTGACTATAATCCTTTCTGATTTTGCATTCCAAATAACTTAATATTTATATAATGTAATATTTATTTTAAAATTTTGCAAATTTTAACTGGTCATGTGATGTGGTTAAAGACTAAATGGAACTCAACTGTAGGAATGGAAAACATTAGAAACGTATATAAGCAATTTTCGATTGGTAATGACCGTACTTTCTTCTCCCACTTACGCAGAATGTTGGCCAAAAAGTTGCAAGCATTGGAACATGCTCAACTTGTTGACCGACAAATGCAGAATGTTGCGTGACATGTTGAGAAGTTATTCTCACACTCAATTTCGATGTTGGCCAATGTGTCGCTCAGGGTCTTTTTGGCCGTCGCTTGTCTCAAACTGGCTTAAGAAATAATGCATTTTTATTCATTCACAGACATTATGCGACATTGGTTTCATGTGCATGGATCATTTGAATATCCCGCTGCACAAAGATGGTAATTAGTGACATCATGGAAATTGTGAAGAATTTGGTAAAAACTAAAATGCTCAGCCGTAAGTCTTCGTTCAAATCGCATGTGAACTGCTGATAGTGCTGAACGTTGTCTGCCAACTGTATGCATTACTCTATGAGCACTTTATCGAAAAATGGCTATTATAGTAGAAAATCAATGATATATTTGCAATCTTGTTCAGAAAATTAGACTTGTTTCCTTGTGTTTCAAATAATTTCGTTTACAGTGTTTTCACAGTATGTTACAACAAAAGTTTTGTTTCCACGGGGGGGGGGGGGGNGGGGGGGTTTCTATGGGAGTCTCATTTAGTTTGTAAATGGTAGGTTTTGTTTCTTGATTGTTGACTGAAATGAAGATGCGAAAATGTCAACATTCCTTACTTAATGGGTTAAGTACTGTAACAAATACATAGCCTGATCTCCTGTAGCCTAATGTTGTTCATTGGAGATACCAGGGAGCACCAGGAGAACTAGCAATTAAGTAACTACATAACAGAATTACTGACTACCCGTGATTCCTATTAGTTGTCAAATTCTTGGTGATCACAAATACTTAATACATGCATGAAAAAATGCCATTGGGCATCTGTGGTTGTGCAGTCATTACTTTTTAAAAGTGAGATAAAAAGATTATCATAACTTCCACTGATATGTTTGTGAATGTTTTTATTTCTATAAGACTAGGATTTCTGAACTGTGCTCAGTTATGTAGCTCTGCTCTACAAATGTGTTGGTGTGATTTTTGCCAAGGTCTAATCAGGAGTCGACTATCAAAATGAAGTTGTCATTCTGTAATCAAAGTCGTTAACTTTAGGACTACTCGAAAAAATGTATGGACCTTTTATCAGTTGACAATCCGCATGTAAAGAGATAGTTTGAAGAATGTGACCCTTGGAAATGAAAGCTTGGAGCGACCTGTTACCGAACCTCGCACATCATTCCAACAGCCACAAACATGGCCTGCACTGGGAAACAAATCACTGCAACAAATCTGATCTGTTCCCCACTCAGATGAGAAGTGGTTACATGGCTTGGATAGAAGTTCCTGTACAGTTGTTATTGCTCCGCCCATACAGATTACCTGCACTTAAGAACCAACTATGCATTTGGAGGATCATTTCTGCTGTTCAGAAAGTCCACAGTAAAGTCATTCTATTTCTGTTGAAATGTGTCCTCCAAAATGTGTTTAACGCCTTGAAGTTTTGTTATGAACTGAACTTCTCTTTGCTTGATGTCTAATCTTTGCAAGGATGGGCATGCTGCCCCTGACATCTTGTGGGTTTTTTGACATTGAATGTATTTTGTCATCTTCTCCACTTGACTCTCCTTACTATCCCTGGAAACGGAGCTTTGTTGACTCGCGGTCTGTTTTCGTCACTGGACACGTGCTGAACATAAATTTAGATCTCGTTTGTTAAAAACACATGTATCTCAGTATATCGACTTGTCCCTCTCATCTGACCTCTCTTTTACATAATTTGGACTTGTTTTGTGGCTTTGGCCATACTTCATGACATCACTTGCTTGCCCTCTCATTGGCTGTTTGTGTCATAGGTCATGGGGGTCATCACCATCCTGTGATTTAATTAGCTGTGTATATTTTGTGCCTTAGTATTCCTTTGTCTTGGATAACATCAGTTTTTAGCATCACTTGTTCATGTCACTTTCATTTATGTTTAATTTAAAAACTATTTATTTAACCCGCCTCCTACTTCCCATATTTCATGTAATTCCCTGAATCTGTCATTTTATGTTTGATTGGTTTCNCCCCCCCCGTGTCTTCTTGCCAATTTGATGGTGTTTTTTTTCTATGCCTGTCTTTCCATAGATTTTGTTTTTTTATTTTATTTTATGTTGTAATAAATGACCATTTTCGCCAACTCCACATCCTATTTTCTCTGGAAATGGAAACAAGTTTTTCTGATTCATGGTACTGGGTGGGCTGGTGGTGGCAATGGAACATGAATAAGTATTTACACTATTGTGTCAATTTGTAACTATGCCAGTTGATGATGGGTTGGCTAATTGACTGAAACAACTACGGAAATTAGGTTTTGTACAGGCTGTGAATTGGTAACAGATAAGGAAAACGGAAACATAAAAATGCTAATGTTGGTTTCTTGTTTTAGATTGCTTTAAATTGGGAATTTTGTGGAGTTAGACTAATTGGATTCGTCAGTGATTTTATGTCATTGAAATTAGAAGCACCATTTACCTTGTTTTCACAAGTGACAACATTGTCAGCATCATTACACTTGTATAGCTGTATTACTACAGTGAATTCAATATCGCGAAATGAGATAACTGAAGGAAAGTTACCTTTCATTGAGAGTTTCTTAGCTCCACGGACATGAGTGCGACCTATGAGCGTAGATATAGTGTGTCATGTCCGTGGGGCTGTTTTTGGTTATGATGATATGAAATTGGTGATTTTAAGCACTGTTTCTCATGGGTCTTATGTCGCCTTACCTCCCTTTACCATTAGTGGTGAAAATACTATATGTCATAATTGATTGAATTGTGTTGCATCTTGTGAACTCTAGCAATTAGTCCCATCGCAGTGGAGTTTTGTTTTTTTACCACTCTACAAAACAGGCGAGTTACCATATGAACGGGAAAGTAACATTATGAAGACTACGAAAAGAAAATTGAGCAGGACGACACTGTCGTCAGCTTAATCCCTGGGTTACTTTTTCCATAATGCATGGTAAATACAGTTAATTATTATGAAATCCAATTTTAGATTGATGTTTATCAAGCTCGATGCATAAGTAGACAAAAGCTGTCGTGTAAAGTGTGTGTTTATACATGAAACTATTTGCATGTTCATTTTACTGGTGATTCTTGCATAGCAATGAAGTATCTGGTTAGATTAGGGATATTGTGTATTGAAGTTGGAGGGTGGCTGTCACAAAAAAGGAGTGTAAAAGGCAGAACGCCCAGGTTTTCACACAGAAGGGAAACGCTGTTTCAAAATTTTGACGTTTTATTAAAAAGTGCATCCCCAGGTGTCTGTCAAAAAGTTGACTTAAAGATGTATTTGCATGCTCCTAACTATGCTAATGTATAGCAGGAATTAAACGACCATGTTATTTTTAACATAATCTATGCCAAGGCCTTTTCATACTGACTTAACTCCGGTCAAAGCAGAGCGTCGACATTAACTGCGAAATTAACTAAACCGTTAAGGAACATCGAAGTAGACGGCAGGTAACGCTGTTGTCATCGAAGTAATTGCAAGGTAGCGCACCACGCTAAGATTTTTTTAATGTGACAATTTGGGAACATATGCTAATTGACATAAATTTTATTTTTAATACGATTGGTGATTATTTGAGCAAAATATGAGCAACTATTTGCGACTACACTACCATTAACTTGTTGACGATAACAGTGGCACTTGGTGATAACTTCGATGTGACCGAAGTTGACCGTTCATACTGCACCGCAGCATCGATGCTGCGATGTTAAATACACCTGTTAACTGCGATGTTAATTGGAGCTGTTAACTTCGATCCAGGACTGAAGTTAAGCGTTCATACTGACCGCATCTCCCAAACCATCGAAGCTTTGACGTTAATATGAAAGGCCATCTAAACAAAGTGCAGTTGTATTCATTGACAACTTGTAAATGTGAAAACGAAAAAATCTGCAAACAGGTGACCTTTGCAATAGTGACGTACCTCACAGGTTCACATAGCCTGCATCATGCACTGTTATTTCCCCAGCACCATGTCAGTATACTTAATGCACACGGTTCATTGATTTGCGCCCTATCATTTTCACCACAGAACTCATTAAAAACATTTGGCAATTTTCAACCTACTCCATATTTGCATTGTCTCTGTATATTTTGTTTTAACTGATTTAGCCAATCAGTAACAGAGATAAGGTATTAGCCTTCAAGTTCCACTTTAAAGTGAACACTGTATAGAGATTTCAAAGCTACATCCATGCCTTATTGTGAGGAAGTTTTGACTTTAAATGTTGATGCCCTGTTTAGATATTAATTTGGACTCCTCACCAGAAAGTTTAGACTGTTTTGATTGAGGACTGTCCAGCCTGGATGAAATCCTGATGTCTCTGAGTTGGAGACTTGGTGTGAAACTAACTGTGGCAACATGTCAATGCTTGTATTCAAGGTACCTAAACTACACGGTCAACGGACTCATAAACACGACTCACGGACCTGCAAACACCGTCCACTGAGTCACAAACACGGTAACGGACTCACAAACATGATCCACGCACCCAAATACATGGGACATGGACTCATATTCACGAGGAAACACGGTTAACGGACCGCCAAACACGGGTCACGGACAAAATGAAGATGTCAGATGACCCAGGAAGCCGATGAGTCTGTGACCCATGTTTGACGGTCCGTTAACCATGTTTCCTCGTGAATATGAGTGTGTGTCCTGTATATTTGGGTGCGTGGATCGTGTTTTGTGATTCTGTTCCCGTGTTTGTGAGTCAGTGGACAGTGTTTGCAGGTCTGTGAGTCGTGTTCATGCGTCCGTGCCCGTGTTTATGAGTCCGTTGACTGTGTAGTTTAGGTACCTTGGTATTGTAAGTGATAATAACACAGCTGATTAAACACATCATTTTGCCCACATTGATTGCTATCTTGTTGCCATTGACACTTCATTATCTTGTAAAGGTAGTGAGGGCTCATCAATATCTTGTAAAGGTAGTGAGGGCTCATCAATATCTTGTAAAGGTAGTGAGGGCTCATCAAGCCAATAAATTAAGCCGTTTGCCTTCGTTTGTTTGCTGTGGTACAACATGTTATGTTTTTTTCTGTCTTGTTACCCCAACAATCTCTTTCAAATGTTATGATATATTTATCAAGGAGAGCCTTCTCAATGGGACTTGTCATGTACAACTGTTGGTACAACGTGGATTCGTTTCTTTTGCCAGTTTCTGTTAAACGCTGTATTTCGCAGTGTTTTTTTGTCTAAGAGACAATGTTGAAGTCTTGTAGTAACCGAAGTGCATTGAGGTTCAAAAGTATTACCACGCTCATTCAATCTTGAATTACTGCCAAAATTGAGCCAGCAATGTAACATGAAATGCTTTCTTATGCTCTTTTTAAATCCGCTAATTTAGGGTTGGCCAACCCCAATAAACTTTGAAGCATTTACTTGAGTCACTGACCGTTTTTCTGCTCTTGTTGGTAAGGGAAGTAGATGCTTATCTTGGTAAAAAATAATATGAGACCGATACTTTGTGAGTGTAAAAGGCCTCATTCATTTTTGTTTTTCAGCCTTTGATGATTGTACGTGGCCTAAATCAAAAGTTGCCCGACCTGCTTGAATTGCCTCGTTTATTAACATGCTTCCCATATAACTTATTACTGTTCTGTTTTCTTTCCAGAAACCAAATGAGGCTTTGAAGTTAAAGGAGGAGGTTGTGGCCAATATTGAAAAGTCTGTGATAACTGAAGTGAAGATAAAATCTAACACGAGGCTATTAGACGACAGGCTATCATGGAAATATTTTAATGAAAAGAAATACATAGACAAAACTCGAGTCCTGCCGGGCCAGGATTCGTATGCAAGAAATAAGTTCAACCAAGCGGCCAGTGACGGCCTGGAAAGTAATAGGGATGTACCCGACACTAGGCATTACCAGTGAGTATAACGAGTTAGTGCTTTTCAAACTGGCAGTTTGTAGTCTGCTAATTTCACAAGGCTCCTAGAAGCTGGTGCAAGGCAGAAATGTTCAACCAAAAAACGCTTGCCGTCTCAAAATTTTTTACACGGTCTGCTATCGGCTGTAAGAAGAAACCTTCCCTGCATTTAGGAGAAGACCCCGAATACTGCATGGAAGTTCCTCTTTCCAACTTGGTCTTAGTAGTGGATGTATGTAAGGGTCTAAGGGAGTAAATGAAAACTTGGCTGTGATGCAAACACGAATTCCGAGGACAGGGGTCAATTAGGTGACCTGCAGGTTCCTAATGTGACCTCAAATTTTGTTTGGCCACATGGTAAAAAAAACTCAGAGTACTATGACAGAAGTCGGAATCATTCAGCAAAAATTGGAAGGACCTGGTTATGAGCCATGCACAGGTAGCGTGTGATGACCGTCTTCTCATGCCACAGGAGGTCAGCAGAGGTTAATTGGTCATTACTGATTACCCGAGATGCTCGTAATTTTCCGTTCAACCAAAAAACCCATTGTCATGACGATCCTGGGTGAGTTGGCAGACACTTTTGACTTCAACAGTTTTTCACTTTAGGTATGCCATTCATTTCGTTTTCGCTTCAAGCTGGCTATGTGTTTCGTGTAAGGGTCAGCAATTGCCCAACCCCCAGCTTCGTAAGAAGTTATGCAATTTTTGCAGCCTCGGTTCTCGTTTTTTGGCGTATTGACATTATGCTAAGCACAGAGTAATATCTATCGTTTTATGCTGGTGTGAGAAACTGAAATGTGAATTTGAATAATTACGAATTATTCATACATTTTAAATCCATTATATATGTGTGTGCGAGCGGGCATGAATATATTATTGCGGATAATCAATGTGATGAATATGAATTAAAATGCTAGGTTCTCAAATTTATTTGTATATTTTGAGCGTTCAGTGCAGTTGTACTTCCTGAAGTGAAAAGCTATAATGGTAGAGTGTATTCCAAGAATTTCCTTCAACAGATATGTATGCCATTACTGCCCGGAAACAGTACGTTTTGTGTAGTGTGCTGTTTAATAAGTTGACAGTGAGAGCCAGGTTATGGATTTGAGGCATTCTCTTTATTAAGTTGATGCAATTATGTGTCTTTGGAGTTCCAACCATAGCAATGCAAATCAAAATGCTGTTGACTTCCTGTGACCGTTTGAAAAAAAATCAGGTACAAAATGCTTTTATTACTGTATGTTCTTGAACTTAAGTTAAGCGTATTTTGTTAAGTATGTCCAAAACCTCGTTGACGTGAGACTAGTCATACGCTGGTTCTAACTTTTTCCCATCTGAAGCATCGTTTTGTTATTCGTTTTTGTGAAGTGAAGGCATTTCCTGATTCTTTGTTGGTAGGTGTCGCAGCAGAGTGTGGCCGTCAGACCTCCCAGCCACCAGCGTGATAATCACATATCATAATGAGGCGAGGTCCACATTATTACGGACTGTAGTTAGGTAAGTGTGTGCACACACAGCACTGTAAATTTCCAATAATTTTGTACAAAAATCTTGTTTGCAGCAATTGACATCTTCGCATTTTTCAAAGATTTTTCACATTGTTGTGAATGCCCACTATTTTTCAAAACTATCTAAATTCTTTTTTTGAAGTATTTATTACAAAAATGTAATGAGCAATAACTTTAGTTTTCTTTTCTAGTGGTAAAGCAGTTATTCGGTAAAGAAAAAAAAATCACTTGTCCTTCGTATTGTGTCATAAATTGTGGTAAGCACTTGCACAGGTTCGTACCCGTCATGGGTGAACTTGAAAAACTGAAGAAAATGTTAAAACAATTTCTATGCATGGAAAACCCATGAAAAGGGAAAAAAATGGGTAAAAACCCGCAGATAATTTCCTGCAAGTTTTATTGTGAGTTCTCGCAATCAATTACTAGGCATATCAGTCGTGTGCCCACATTTTAATCTGTCTTCTTTTTATGAAGAATATTAGGTTTAGGAAAAAAATAATTCCTAGAATACTTAAGGAAAGATCTAAACACAGTACGAATCAGTAAAAATCAGTACTAGTACGGTGTGGACACTTTCAAATTGCAATTAGAAGCTGGCATCTGCTGTTTCACTGTAAAGGGTTATGTTGTAATTTTCAGATGTTGACATCTTTTGATTTATTGCTGAACGTGTCTTGGTTAGATTACATTAATTTAGCACTGGTCACCAAGGTTGAAATGCAGTTATTAGATCTAACACGAATAGCAGATTAACGAATATTGATGACACGTGCGAATATTGATGATGTGCACATCACAAAAATGTCTTAAATGTCATGATTGAATGTTCTCTGGTGTTTTATCGTATGATATTGTATAATTGTACTTACACGTGCTCACAACACCGACTTAATTTACATCATGTCCATTCTATGATCGCGAGACAAAATTGTGGATGATTTTGGCTAAATAATGTGTGCCACAAGCAAGCGTTACAGATTTGTGTGGAAATGAGACAAAACTTTATGTAAATGTGTATGGTGTGCAGAATAGAGGAAAGCTCAAGTTAAGAATAGTGTTGTGTTTAAACAAGCGCCCGTTACAAGAAACTCTAAGTTAGTTCATGTTTACTTAAGTCTAAGAGTTCTCAACTTTCAGATTTTGAAACTTCCACATTCGGTAACTTAGTCAAAATTAAGACGAAACTTAAGTCAAACTTAAGATCTCTTTCTTAAAATGGACAAATTTAAGTTTTATCTTAAAATTTGATTGAAATTTAAGTTTTGTCTTAGCTGAGTCAATTTTCTTGGAATGGGCCCCAGGATAGTTGCTTTGAGTTAGGCATTTTAATCACGTTACACAAACAATAAGTTATTGTGAACTTAAAACTGGCAAGCGTGCAAAATACTCGGGAATGTAGAATTTTTCTCATATCAACATCTTAGCTTTAACACAACACTGAGGTGCAAATATTTTTCTTTAGATTAAGTAATGAAGGTGAGCTTTTTAGGAAATATCAAAATTTTTCTTCCTGGCATAAGGTTTCGGGTTTACTGGATAGCTTGCGTTTTTCTCTTACAGTGTTCTAAATAGAAGTCCTGAACACCTGATTAAAGAGATAATTTTAGTTGATGATTACAGTGATGATGGTGAGTAATTTATTATGAAATTATTTTACACAGCAAATTACAATGAATAGTGAGATCAGTGGTAATAAGAGGAAATTGATTGTGATGGCATCGATATGATCTCCTTTACTTACAGAAAATATACGGCATGTCCATAATCGTGTGTCAATGAGAAATGTGAACTCCATCATCAAAGCTATCGCTGTCGATGTTTCCAATAAAGAGGTTGAAGGAGGATTATCCGAGTTGTCTGCATGTTTGTGTTTTGTCTAAAAAAGAATAAGTCTTTGTATTTTTTGCTCCAGTGTACAATTCGGAGACAGAGAAATATAACATGATTCATTCTGGTCTACCCACTTTGTTTACAGTCTCTGATGGACAAGAATTGGCCAAAATTCAGAAAATCATTGTTCTACGAAATGAAAAAAGAGAAGGTGGGTAAAAATCTAATACGTTGCTAGGTGTATAAGTTTTTGCAGGCATGCTCCCTGTAGAATCCGTATTTTTTCTGTTAGAAAACCTCCAAATTTTAGTTAAAGGTGTAGTCCTAAGGCTGAAAACTAAACAAGTGTGATCTGGGAAGCTGTGTGCCTGAAAGACAACTGTTTAGACCAAGCAAACAGCTGACAGCGATAGATATATATAGATTGGATGTTTCTGAGGTCATTTGTGACATCATACCCAGACAATAGACTTGAACAGATACCAAGAGCATGTGTGGCATAGTCAAGTTTTTTCCATAGTCTACTGTTGGACAATAATGAATATGTCAATGAGTGCATTCATCTATCAAAATTGTCACTGGGTAATGAATTTTGGGACTGAGTTGATCCTTAGTTTGGGAGTGACCTCTGCTTCAAATGCCATATTTAAATACGAAGATGACAGTTTTGGGTGGAATGCACTTTTGGCCCTGTTCCAATTGTCATGATCATACATACCAGTCTGTGTCATAGTATCTCTACAAAAGCTACTCTGTTTTTATTCAACTTGGTAGAAAGCCATACGAGAAAATACTGGTTTTAATTGAAAACTGTAGTTACCATCGAAATGTTTTTGGTCTCAACGAAGCCTCAACGAACATTTCTGTCGAACTGGAGACTTCCAAACTGTTCATGGAATGTTGATTGAAGTCTTCATTTTGATAGACGAGTTAGAAAACTACTGTCACATGGTTACAAACTTTGAAGCATCATTTTTTCCACTCTTGACTGTAATGAAGTTGCGTTGAAATTAAGTATTCAAAAAGCATCTAAGAAACACCCTTGCAATGAGTACAGACAGGAATCTTTATGGATTCACAGTTCATAACTGTAGTGTACAAGACTTATAAAATTCTTATCTTTTTTGTTGTACACAAAAGATAAGTATCTATGTTTAGCATAATGTCGACATGTATGTTACATTCTTGTGTTTCCCCTTCAGGTTTAATCCGATCTCGTATCAAGGGTGCGGCTGTTGCCACGGCACCGGTATTGACTTTCTTGGACAGTCACTGCGAGTGCAATAGAGACTGGCTTGAGCCTATGTTAGAGAGAGTGGCTGAGGTAACATACCTTTACAGGGTTTGGGCAGTCCTGGGAGGGATGCGTTTGTTTAAAACCCAAGTCACCTTATTGGGTGATTTTAATTGCTTGCAAACACTAATTCAATATTTTCTGCTGCTATGTAGTTTGTCCCATTTTTGTACCGCTGAAGTGACTAATGGTCTCGTGAAGAGATGGCAAATATTGATTAAAAGATTGAACTGATTGAAGTCGAATTCACAAGTTTATTTAGTTTATCGAATACTAGATTTCAGTCAGATGATGAAAATTTTAAGTTTGGCCTGATACCAAGGCAGAAGTTCTGACTTGAGCCCTAACGAACTTTCGTGTGACCCTGGAATCTATATTTAATTTTTTATTTCCATAAAAGTACAGTTGTATAGAACAGCTGCTAATGAATCAGTTGAATCAGCAAATTTTATTAATCATTACTAAACAATAAGAATTGTGTATTAAAAAGTTGATTCTGTAATAGCAAGGTAAGAAGGTAAGACAATATTTGATGCCTTTATCATAAAATGAGAACTGGGCTCTGGTTGTTATCAAGTCTTGATGTATAATAATTAATATGCAATAGAAATGATAACAAAGCAGTTTGCAACATGTGTGTTGTTTCTTTAGGACCGGACCCGTGTTATCAGCCCCATCATTGATGTTATCAACATGGATAACTTTGACTATGTAGGAGCATCAGCTGATCTGAAAGGAGGTACTGAGCTGCGACAATTAAAGCCTAACTTCAATGGAATTTTGTTATTTTAGATGTGTTGGGCTGACCAGATAGTTCTAGCAAAGCCTTTAGTAAATATGAAAACGCGAGTTTAATCTCGCAAACGTAAGCCTGTCAAATGATAGGTGAAGCTGCCTTTTCGTGCCATTTTGCGTCACCGCAAGATCCCAGCACAAACAATAAAAGGCCGATAACAGTTGTATTGAACAGGGGGCTGAATTGAACACCATTGTGTGGGGGTGTTATTCGCAGCTGTTTGAATTAAAAAGCGATTCTCGCAGTGACGTAGACAAAAGCCAAAAGCAAGCCAATATGCTTAACAGTGCGTTACATTAATTTGTCAATTTATGGCACTAATGAGCTCAGGGCGATGCTCTTAACATACTATAGGAACGAAATTTATATGGTGTTACTGTTCAAAGCAGGCTTTAAATGTCAAATTTCTGAGGCTTTGATCTTAATGCATAAAATCTTTCAGTGAATGTAAACTTACACTGAATTCAGTGAAAATTCATACTCGATTGGAATTACAAAATTCATGTATGTGCTTGAAAGTCTATGTCCATACAGTGAGGAATTGTGGGTGTTAAGTCTTGGAATAAATGCATTGAACATGTACCACAAGCTCAAAATGTGTTAATTTGCTTAGAAATGACTAATTTCCCAGTACTTCAAACTCATTGTATAGGCTTTGAAACTCATCACAAATAAGGCAAACTCGCCAGGACAAAATCAAAACTCAATGTACTGATGAGTCAAAACGGGTTCACTTGGAAATTGGCATACACATCACTGTTAAATCACGCAGAGTTGAATTTCAATGGGTAATACAAGTTTAGTGCAAGTGCAGTTGTGGTGTGTTTTTGAGTACAGTTTGCGTGGAATTGAAAAATCGAATACTCAAACGTAGCCGTGAGACGTTTTTATAGGTAAGGCTGACAATAAGAGCACTTTGGTTATGCAGGACCTTATGGAAAAATCTGTGTAATTCTATTTAGCCAAAAATCTTCAAAGCTGTAAATTTTAACTTCAGTTGGTAAAAGTATATATTTGGGTCACGTGACCATGTCTTTTCGGTGAAATTTATGAATTCAGCTGTATCTGAGATGAGCTTTTTGTTATAGAAAATCAATGTGAGTTTTTCTTTTAAGTGCAGTAAAACATAAGTCATGTTCCTGACAGCGTTTTTCAATAACCAGTATCAAAGTGCTTACATCTTGAAAGTTTGTCATACCTTGAACTAACACTTTTTTTGTACTGAAAGGGTTTGACTGGAACTTGGTGTTTAAATGGGACTACATGTCGCAAGACGAACGGGCCAAGCGGAAGAACAACCCCACTGCTCCTATCAAGTATGTGCCAGTAATTTTAATCTTTGTCTTCTTGAACGAGAAAAGTCCTCGAATATTTTTGACAAAGAATAACAACGCTCCAGTTTTGCCTCAGGTGTTGAATCTTTATGTAATAATGATTGTCTCATTAGGAATGCTTTTGGGATCATCTTCATTTAATTAAGTCACTGGCCAGTAAAGTGTCTTAATGCAACAAGTCTGGTATAATGAAGGTGTAAATGATTTTATGTGCGCCTTTACTAATGCAGTCACTCTAATGGTAAATAAGTGTATTAAGGGTATGTAGGAACCTATTGACAAGTGTGTGACTTTAGCCAAATATCTACTAAACTGCACATTTTAACTCCGTAAAAGTATATATTATGTGATAGTAGAAAAGCTTGCAGAATTTTTTTACTAACATGACTTGCTTTGTAAATAGTTACAGGCAATTGTCAACATTCGTCAATATGCAGGGAACCGTGACTCAGATTTTATATATTTATCATCAAACAACAGAGCTATCGGACATCATTTCAGTTCTATTTTGAAAGAACGTCTTCTAGACAAATGGTGTTTATTTTCGACAGCTGAGGAAAACTGAATGTTCTCTCAGTCATAGACCATTGAATAAACGTGCAAAGTCTTTGTTCAAAACTGAATATGAAAACTCCTGAGGTCTGAAAATGGCTGATTTACCCTGTTATCAAAATAAACTGTGTTGTCCCAAACAACTTGCATATTTGCTAGTGTAAACAAATGACGAAGGTTTTAAATGTCTTGGGTAAGAATAAAAATGAGTGTGCAATTTTGTATGATGTGTGAATGGTGCAGTTTAAAAAAGATCCTCGTAAAGATAACCAGTTGTCTTAATTAGGCCTGTTAAAGCCTCCAGTTAAGATGTACATTTTTCTGTGAAATTGCCGTTGTTATAAGTGCTAGAGCAATATTTCAGTTATCAATAACTGAATCGCAGAGCTTACATGAATTTTTAATACAATGAAACTTGATGTACAGCAGGCTACAAAAGGTGGGTTGAATGGTTAGGACATACTGTCTGCGACTTATTGATTTCATGCTTGATTTTGCACTTAACAGTTATAGTGCAAAGTGTAAGTTCACTATGTTAGACAGACTGCAATTGATTCTCAGTGATCGTTTTTGAAGTGTGTGCTTGAGAATCATCCAACTCTCTTTATCAGTTGATAGTTATTGCCCTTAGGATCGTGTATTACTTTGATTCGTTGAGCAGCTGTAATTGAAAGTTCCGAGTGTTTTTACTGTCATTAATTGTTGTATTGTTTTGTTTAGTGTAATATTTCTGTGATTTCAAGAGCATGGTCTGCTCAGTCGAGTACTGTTTCCCAGTAATTCTGTCCAAGGAAAAAATGTATGTTGATAGGTGCAGTGAAAAGCAGGCCACAGAACTAGAATCCAATCCTATCGAGTCCGGGGGCTGGGTTGTCAAAATGTATGATTATGCTACTTGTCAATGTTGTTCATTTATAACTTATGAACGAGTTAATTGTATTTCGACCATTGCAGAACACCCATGATTGCTGGAGGCCTGTTTATGATCGAGAAAAGTCGATTTAACGAAATTGGGAAGTACGACATGATGATGGATGTGTGGGGTGGCGAGAATCTAGGTATGTTTCTCAAGGCGAGCATTGGGCCTCTCTTTTGTATCTTTTAGCACCCTTGTCACGACTGTTAAAATCAGGGTGTCATTAATTGCCCAACATCAGAGAAATTTGGGTCACATCCCGTTAACCTCATAGTTTTGGGACATGGTGAAAATTAGGGAATCAGTAGTTTACATTCTAAAGTTTGTTCTCGTTGTGAAAAATTTGTTGCCATTTAATTCCACTGTCCTGGTGTCGCCACAATTAGAAAATGGGCTTATTGTCTAATATGTAGCCGTACTTGCCTCTGTGGTACATATTACATCAGTATCAGGCGCTGATTGAAATGGTTATAGTTTGATGTATTATCAGAAATTGGCTTCATTTTGACTGTCTAACATTCTTTGTTATGTTGAATTCCTATTCCAGAAATCTCATTCCGTGTCTGGCAATGTCATGGTAGTCTGGAGATAATTCCGTGCAGTCGAGTCGGTCATGTTTTCAGGAAGCAACACCCGTATACCTTCCCTGGGGGTAGTGGCAATGTATTCGCAAGGTACGGTCCAACATTTTGACTGGTCAGTGACCTAACTTGGTCAAATTATTCAAGCGGCTTGGTTCATAATTTAAAACTCTGACATTCTTAGACGTGCATTCTAACAATAATAACCACTTACTTTTAGTATTTCATATTGATTGTTAATACTCCTTTGGGTGGCCTCTGTCATTTAGTAATTACTAGCTTCCAGAGAGATTTAACGAAGTGTTATCTGTCAGAACACCGTAGTGTTCAATATGAAGCCTGTTAGGGAATAAATGTAAATTTTTGTCAATGATTCACATTGTGCCATTAACCTGGTTTGACTTTATGTTGGATGTATCTATGAGGTATAGACGATTATAACGACATGTAGTAGTATCTTCTCACTGTTAAAGTGCATCTTCGGTACCATGTTTCTTCAGATGTCTTTCACTAAAACATTTAACTCCCCCTCTGTTTCTTTTTATGCAGGAACACCCGTCGAGCTGCTGAAGTTTGGATGGATGACTATAAAAAGTATTATTTTGCTGCCGTGCCTTCAGCAAAAGGCGTAATTTATGGAAAGTATGTAGACTATGTCTTCTTATACGTTATTTGCTAATCGTCTACTTAGTGAAAATAAAACTCGCACAGCCTTACAAACGATGTGACAGGCGTCTTTATTGTTGTGCGTGAGCTGCATTAGTAGGCCATGGGACATTTTTATTTTGATCACCATTTGGTAAGTATTTTATTTGCTGAAGATAGTCATCTTGAATAATATTACTGGCCAGCAGTTGTATTCAAACAGCAATGGTAACGGAGAGGATAGGTTTTCCAAGCTTAGAATTCAATGTTGAAAAAGCTTGCATGCCCGGCTTAATGACTTTCCTCACCAGTAGGTTTTCAAGCTAACCATGTAATGGATAGTAAGGAAGCTACAAATTTCTGGCTTAGAGTACAGAAAAAATTCTTCAATTTGGTATGCAATGTGGTGGACACTTGAAATTACATTTAATTTGTTAAATTTCTCAACAAAAATAACTTTTCAGGTTTGCATGGCACAGCTATTATCAATGAAGGAACATTTGGTAAAATTTTGAGCATTTGATAAGCCTCTGGAAAATAGAAATATATTATATGGCAATTTTAACAATTATTATTGTCCCAAATAAGAGAATTTGTACTGTAAATAATGTGTACCGGAAGCTAATATTCTCCCTATCTTGAGGGTTTTAGTAAATAAATCTTAAATTAGTTATACTTTATCAAAAATCGCATTTTCAATCTTACTCCAGCATTCGTCAACGTGTAGAGCTGAGGGAAAGGTTAAAGTGCAAACCGTTCAAGTGGTATCTTGAGAATGTCTATCCTCAACTCAGGTATGACTTGGTTGGATAATTGGGAAGTGTGTTTTGAGGTATTACACTGATGTTGGGGAAAGTACACATACCAAGGTAATTGAGATAAGTTGGAAGAGATGTAGAGCCGAATGTGTGTGTGTAGTGGAGCCGAGTGTGTAGGGTGGAGCCGAGTGTGTGTGGTGGAGCCGAATGTATATGGTGGAGCTGAGTGTCTATGGTGGAGCCGAGTGTATATGGTGGAGCCGAGTGTCTATGGTGGAGCCGAGTGTCTATGGTGGAGCCGAGTGTCTATGGTGGAGCCGAGTGTCTATGGTGGAGC
>NMRA01000369.1:346501-410654 GCA_002633005.1 Phoronis australis | reverse complement strand
TATGGTGGAGCCGAGTGTGTGTGGTGGAGCCGAGTGTGTGTGGTGGAGCCGAGTGTGTGTGGTGGAGCCGAGTGTGTGTGGTGGAACTGAGTTAGCCTAAGAACACTGGAGATACTTGGGTGGTCCAGGTCTTAAAAATCATTCAATTTTAATGATACAGTTTGCCACAAGAACAGGAAAGCTTCGTCTACAGGTATAGGCAAACAACGCACATTATCACTATCATCCAAACTATTGTGGTGGGGAAAAGCAACAAAAGTCACGTGACGTAAAGGAAAAATTATTGTTACTAAGGTGAACCTAAACAAGAGAAAATAGTTTTAAGTGGGGTAGTGACTTGATTAAATTAGAATGTTATTCTCTGACAGGTAATGGATGGAAAATTCGGTGTTATAATTCAAGCCTAATTACTAAAAATACTCTATCTATTGGCCGAGTGTCACATCTTAATTTGATTAAAAGTCCTCTTTTTTTCTCTTGTTTAGTTTCACCTTTTACATTACAGTCTAATTTGAGGTCTATATCATGTTATGTGGTGCTCAAGAGATCATTGTTGTCCGTGGCTTAGGGCAGCATTGCTTTCTTAAGATATAACCTAATATATCCAAAGGAATAGTCTGTATTTTTATTATAAAATCACTGATGCATCTTTCCATCTCTGATGTACTGTCTTTGTCCTCTGACTTTGTGTTTACCTGGTCAGGGGTTAATGAATTTTCAAATGTGTTACTGGTCAGTTCACAAATAGCTAAAAATGTGTCATCCAGGCAGCTTTAAAGGTGACTGGTGTAGTTTTAGCTGCTCAGAGAACAGATGTATCTGTGGTGGTATTACAGTGTTTAATGTGTTGACAGTAATAATGATTAAGTTATGTCATTATTGCCACCACAGAGTACCGGACCAGAAAGACATAGCTTTTGGTTCCATACAACAAGTGACAAAGTGCGTCGACACTATGGGAAATTTAGACGGTGGTACTGTTGGCCTCTTTGAGTGTCACAATGCTGGTGGAAATCAGGTGTGTGTCTTGACGTTAAACAGGTTAATTTGATTGTGCATTTCAACAACATATCAATGTTTTAATTAATTTGGCAAGATAGAAAATATTTTACTTAAAACCTTTTTATGTGCCCACATGCACATTGTGAGGGTGCATATTGCTGTCATCTCTGTGGTTCCCAGACCTCCACTAATTTACTGTATCTCCTAAATCCCTCCCAGGATCTTCTCGAAATGTGGCAGGTGTGTTCCTGTAAAGCTATTTCGGAGACGACAATGCGCACCTTTTTTTAGACGGATTCAGCATATTTTACGCCACCTTGTGGGTATTTTATTATTTTTTGGTATAATTTTGCATCTGACGCTGCGTCTCTTTGACCTCTTGCAAATTCTTTGTTAAATTTGATGAGTGTCATCCTAGCAATGTGACAACAGTTGATGACCACTTTTGGATGGTTCTGATTACCATTGTGCCCCCTGGTGGCAATTTTAGTAGTTTTCATTAACCGCTACATCTTCCGAGATCCTCGACGTATTTTGATAAATTTTTGCAAATGAGTTTCTGTTAAGGAGTCGACAATGCCTACATGTTTTTGAACTTGTTTGACATTTTCTGTGCCATTTAGTGGCTATTTTTTATTATTTTTGAGTACGCTTTCATCTCCCAAGCCACTGAAATAATGGTTATGAAAATTGGTAGATGTCTTCCTTCATATCTTCATTGATTTTCGAATGGTTCTGAATGTTGTGGTGCCCCCTCGTGGCCTCTAGAAGCATACTGTTTGTGGTGGAGACTCTCTCAGTTGCTATTTTTGTTTATCGGAATAACTGTAATTGAGTCTGGGTAATAATCGTGAAAAGGAAAGTAAAAATAGGTATGGGAAGGCCATGGAATCATGTGCATTGGTTACATCAGTTCAAGAATTATTTGTTGAAGGGACGAGGCTCGGGCATTTAGAGGTCAACTAGGTAGTGGTTTCAGTCAGCCTATTTGTGGTCCGTCTTACTGGACCACCCATGCCCGCCGCTCAAGTACCATTCCATTGCCTCGTTGCTGCCCATTAGACAAAATGTTTGTGAATGGTACTTCTGTGTTCTGGAGTCTCTCCAATAATGGCTGGTGAGAACATTTCTGTAGTGAAACAGATCCGATGCTTTTTGTACTGTTGCTAGAAGTATATATGCATTCTTGGTGTTTTTGTTAACAGGAGTGGACCTTCAATAGTGGTAATCAGATAAAACACTCTGACATGTGCCTGACTGTGTATGACCCGCAGCCTGGCTCCATCATTAAAATGTACCAGTGCAAGAAAAGCAGCAAAGAGCAGGTATGTTCTTACTATAGGCTATTCCATTTGTCCTCTGCAGTAGTTATCTCCTTTTTTGCTAGTGCTGAACACCATTGGGATACCTTATGCTTTCAGCACTAAATTGCAGCTTAAGAATGGCAGCCTCTTTTGAATAGCACATAGCAAGGTCTTAAGTGAAAGAAAGCTTTAGGTTTCACAATCATATTAAACCTGCTATCACCCCGTGTTATACCAAAGAACTGATGTTTTGATTTATACCTCTTTCCTTTCAACTTGTTCTTTTTTATAATGAGAAGTGGTTTATTATTTTGGAAAGAACTGACACTTCGTTATCGCTCGAGACTATGCTTGGTGCGTCAATTAACCCACTGTGATAAGCTTACATCTTGAGTTGGGTCTTGAGCAATACCGAACTGTCACTTCTTTCCAAGCCAAAAACTCATGTCTAATGTGAGTACAATCAAGTGGAAGGAGACCAGTATTAAAGCTGTAAGCTGGCTGGATCAGAGGCCGGTTTATAGCAGTTTTATTAGCTTTGTGTTCCTAATATGCTAAAGCTGCAAGCTAGCTGGATCAGAGGCCGGTTTATAGCAGTTTTATTAGCTTTGTGTTCTTAATATGCTAAAGCTAAGTTCCATATGCTCTTTGACAGTTGCCAAGTTACATGGCACCCTTGCTGTATATTAGCCCCCAACTCCTTTACAGACATGGAAAAAATCAGGAAACAAGCAGCTTGAACTGAGTGCGACCAATCTGTGCATGGACAGTATTAAAGTGAATCAGCGTGGACTGACTGTGGAGAGGTGCAACCCAGGCAGTGCTTCTCAGCTGTTTTCATTTGTGTTGAACCAGTCATGATAGTGGCCTCAGCGGGCCATGGAGCTGGTGCAAAGTGCCAAAGATTTGTTGTTTGTATACAGCCACCGTTTTGTTGGAAACCTGTGAACTGGTTTCACCTGGTGTTCTTGTAGTACAACGCTGGCTTCTTGCAGTGTTGATTTAAGGTTATGCAGAACCCTAGAAAAATGTCCAAATTTGGCACACTTCGGAACATTACAACTTAGAATCAACTGATCGGATTCATATAAAACTTTCTGACACTGTGCTTTATGTTCTCCAAAATGCTGCCAGGGATTGTTTTTAAAATGTTCCACACTTGCGCGAGAGGGTATCAAAAATAGGACTTTTATGCAGCTTTCAAGTTTTTTATTTAACAGGATATGAAGACGAAATGATAATTTAGAAAACTCAGTATTTTTGAGGCTCTTGAACATCTATTCATCATGTTATTGATACCGATGTTTTGCTTTGAATGTACATTATTTTTTCTTAATTTTACGCAAAAGATATCATGATAACGTGGCCTTATTTATGGTTGATTGGTATGAAGTCAAAATCAAATTAAAAAAAAACTTTTACTGAGTTAAAATGTGTGTTTGGCTAAGTACAACCACTTGTCAATAAGGTCCTTCATCACCTTAATGCTAATTAAAACAGTTGTATCTCAGTTCAATCTCAATATGGAAAGTGACATTTGCTTACAAACAAAGTGTTCTCAGTGGAACCAATTACATAAATTATGTAAATGAGGACGGGAAAACTCTGAAAAAGTGCAGATTGTCTGGACATTTTTTTAACAGATTGCTTGCTTAGTTTTGCAAACATGACATCTAAATAGAAAATGTTGTTTATGTGTGAAACATCTTCAGCTCTTATGAGCCAGGATTTTTACGCATTGTTTTTTTTTCTGGATTATTGTCTAAGTCACCAGGTAGTCACTAAACAGTATGCTTCAGAATTTGCATATCCATGTTGCCAATGACATATTGAGGATTTAAATGAATAATGTGCAATAAAAATGATTTTGTGTAATGAGCGTGCTCTAATTTTGCTGAGATTTCTTAGTGGCAACATTTATGTTACTTTCATGTATCACTGTGGCCATTGGATCACTTGGTCAGTCATCAATGGACCTCATATGGGGCCACAATTTGCCATTATTGGCTCTTGCAGTATAGACTACTGATGTGCAATTTCATGACATGATGTGGTCTAAAAGTGATTTTGACAAAACTACCCGTTACGTATACATCTTGGAACTGACACGAACATCAAGTATTTCCTGCCGCTCTTTACCATAAAGTATGGCTGCTAAGTATCAAAATTAGGTTATACTCTGTGATATATATTTTGCACTAGTACATTTCTTTACCTAAGTGTAATGATTCTGCATTGTGTCGGCCTACTCCCAGATGGCTGTAGTTATTTTGTCACTCTACAAGACATTGCGGCTCGAAGCACAGCCACTGTACATAGATAGATACAAGTACTCAATTAAACTATGCAAGGTTGGAATTGTTTAAAACTACGTTTTGCCTTGTTTAGCTGCCTATAAACAGAAAATCCAAATGATCCTGATACTCTTATCCAATAGGTTATATAATGTTCCGTACTGTGATAGGATTCCATTTTTGTTAGAACTCAAGGAATGGGTACTTGCACCAAGTTTAGGGTTGGCCAACCGCATTAAACTCGGAAACATTTTCGCTGATGGTTTTGATGTTCTTTGAAAATATTTTAAGAACATTACGGGTCTGAGTTGATGAGCATACAAGGCCAGATTCAGTTTTTGTTTTTCAGGCACCTAAGCAGGGCAAAATGCAGCTTTAAGTGTTGTTAAAATGCTTTGATTTTGGGCACGTACAACGAATCACGGAGACGCAGGGATGTGGCGTGTCTACTGTGTTTTACATGGTACTGGAGACTATTGTTATCAGTAGGTACTGTTGGCTCAACTATTTTGTTATGAGGATAGTGTTTAACACATAGTACCAGGTACGAAACAGATACTTTGTTGTGTACTTCTTTGTTTTCACTCTAAGTTTCATGACTGGGTTGTGTGGCAAGGGCCTGAAATTTCGTACGGTCTGGAAAATCATGAAATTGCAGTAAAACTGGCACAAGTTGTATTCGACTGGACAGTCACTGAGAATTTATGTCAAGTATGTTTATGGTAAGGGTATTCACACCGAACTTATATGAAGGACATAGTGTATTGATTAGAACAAGTGCTGTGGAACTTTCTCCAGAGTTTAGCACAAATAGGATTTATGAAAGTCTGACTTATGCGAGTCTTACTGGAATGTAAAAACGTCAGTTCCATCATCTCTTATTTAATAGTTTCTAGTTTCTTTGAAGATATGTATGTTATTTTGTAATAAAATTACTCTGAAAAAGAACAGCATCCAAATTCTACAAGATGTACCTACAACTGACACTAGATGAAAGTATTGTGTCTGAAGTCTACATTTATGTGAAGGTAATGCTTTATCGAATCAAATTGGCGACTGGCTGTAGTAACTGGTGCTGGATAAAAAGCCAGTATTTTGATAATTATATCAATTTTGATTTAGTTAACTGTATATATTTTACATTAATTATTTATTAATTTAATTTTAAATACACAGAACGTACCGAAAGCTGAAAGGTCTCTAAATGTTTTATAACAATACAAACTTCATAACTGACAAGTTGTGCACGGTCGTAACAAATTGCATGTAAATATACACTGTTGATGAAATCAAATCTGAAATTAAAGCTGTAAAAATGAGGTTTTGTTTTTTTATCACTTAAAGGCATATGTCATGTTAACCCACAGTCAAAATTTTATGCTTTACATAGCTGTATCTTACCGGGATTTCCTGTATATATAATAAGCCAGCCCACTGAAACGCCCATGGGAGTATATTCGCAAAATTATGTCGATTACACATCCATGGGCGTTTATTTGATGTTACATCTTGTAGTGTCAAATGTCCAGACAGTGAGGCGTTTGGAAATTTTCCTCTTAAAAGCCCATTCAGCGTCAATTTTTTTGTCACTAATTCAGTTTTGTGGCGCATTTGTCATTTGTAAGAATGAGAAGGTGTTGGCGAACTGTGCATTTATTGGCAGAAAATTAAAAAATGCAGTTTTAGTAAAAGAATGTCAAATTCGGCAAAACTACGACTTTCCGTTAACACGCACCTTTTCCAAATACACGCCCGGGCATTTATTTGGTGTTGCTAAAACACCTGAAAATTTTCATTTTCCGAATACAATTGCATGCCCATTGGCTCATCTACGGAAATTCCGGGTACTGGGAATGATGGAAAACCAAACATTAACCAACAGGTCTAAATATTTTTGCGTTCACATGGTCTGAAAGAACCGCATAATCTGCTGTAGCAGTCACACTACAGTTGAGCCAAATCTCATGTATTATTAAAATAATGGTATTTTAATAGTATATAAACTGCTAAGACTCTGACCTCGATTTCAGCAAATGTCTGGCAGAAAACTACGAGGACTGGCGATTTATAGTAAAATCACACAAAATGGACTGTGCTTTATAGCTCTGGTCAACGCTAATAACTTCAAAAAATCTATCCATTCAACAGTTATAGTCTGATATAGCATGCCCGCATTTTGAGAACCAGTTTTCTCCACTTAATAATGGGCATCAAACTCGTTCTCAAAATACGGGCACATTATATCAGACTATTGCCCATTCAACAATGATCCCAAAACCTCATGATCATCCATTACTAGACTTCAGTTTCCTTAATCCCATAAACGTGCAGTCTGTCATGTACAGCCATGATCAAGGCCACATTACCCTGCTGGCCTGCCCAGTTGCTGGAATAGACCACAGTGGGCAAGGCCTGAACAGAGACGGAGCAAGGAGGGGCGATTGTCTTGATGCACTCTGACGTACAAGCATCCCACATACGAGTGTACCCATCCTGGCCAACTGTAAGAATGGGTAATTAAAACACATTATAGAATTCCCACAACTGCCAATGAACTAACTGCACTTAGTTCAACAGAAGGATGAATCACTGATCAGTCTTACAGAGGATGCTTGAAACAGAATTTAACGTACAGAGCCAGCAGTTATGACTTATACTGTGCTACATTCAACAAAAATATCAATGATTCCAATTTTTATCAGCTTCATAACAGAGATCTGAACATAATCCAACACATGAAGTCAAACTTTCGTCCAAGATTGTCTTCGCAATTCATCCTTTGTTGTCTATTTTTACCCTTATGATAGCAATGAATGGAATGAATACAACAAAGGTCCGAGGGACATGAAATGGATTGCACATTTTCACTAACAACAAAAAGTCCCCAAGATAAGAATCAGATCAGCGGCTGAATCAAATGAATTTCACAATAAAATATTCTTGTATATGAATATGTCAATCTCAACATGGTGTGGAAGATATATTCTTGGTTCTTGCTTTAGGTGACCACACCTACCTGCGTACAACAGACTTTCCGTGGAGTCAAGCTTGACTGGTAATGTCTTGTATTCATTCACATGTCCCTCATATGATTGCACCACTTTGCTTTGCCTCAGATCCCACATTTTGATCTGAAATGTGACACAACAAACGCGTTGTGAGCAGGTATTTTGTAACTATGATAAAACCTCAATTTTTATATTGTTCAAATAAGCTTTTAGCAGTGTACAGCTGTGAAGGGCCCGTAATTTCTCAAAAACATTAGGCCTGAAACTATTTATGGTTTAGAACTTAGAATGATACAAAAATTGGATATTTGTAGCTATTAAAACCTATCTTTTACAAATAATAAGACCGACTTGTCCGCCATATCATGTCCTAAATTAATGAGATTTTACCGTAAATTTAAACTGAACTGATCAATGAATGAAAAAGTAATCATAGAACGACTCTTACAGAGCAATGTGCACATGGTGCAGCAGTGACGACATTGCACTTACAAGTGAAAAACACCACTACATGTCATAACATTTTGGTCTTGGATGGGTTAACTAGTCTGCTTAGGGACTTAGAATTTTGGGGATGTTTACAAATCATGGGCATCCTTCACACACAACAGGCTTTTTCGAAATTGGCAAACAAGGTCAATGAAAGCAGTTCTTTGGTGAACCATGCTCTTAGACATACAACTGTCCTAGATGGACTGTGTAACTATGCACAGCTTAATAAAGGGTTTATGGTCCTGGGCAAAATTATTTTATTAACCCTTATGATATATGAATAGCCGAACCCAGAATGGAATAGACAACTAGCGGGCTTCCAAACATACAAGAGCAGGACAAAATCATCATCTTGTTACCTTTCCAGCCCCTGAACGTCAAAAACCAGCATGAGGTTGAAGATTACAAATTTCAATCACATTCCCGCTGTGAATTGACCTATCGCCAGGATTTTGAGCGATGGCTCAAATGACCAATCGGAAAGCAGCATTCTTGACACACCTTCGTTTCCAAGCTGCCATTTTACCCGTCAAACAACACATTTTCAGGTAAAACTTATTGTTTGTTTGTCGACTCTAAGCAAGTGGGCGGAGCTTGCGATAGGTCAATTACCAGGTGAACACCATGATGTCAAGGGAAGTAAGACAAAAATCCACCTTGTTTCATATCTCACAAAAACTATTATCTGAACAACTTTCAGTGACATAACTGCCACAAATGTGATTTCTTAAAAACTCTTTAAATATTCAGCACTACAAGCGAGTTGAAACAACAATAAATGCTCCTATTCATATAAAAATTACATTTCCAGCAAAATCGCTAGCTATAATGTGTTGTCCAGATGACATCATATGCAGGCTACACACGCTGGATGGATGACTGACATATTGAACACAGCGTTTCCTTGACACTCTTAAATCATGCTGACAAATTTTCCCCGACCGTGTTCCACTCAGCAGGACATTCCAATTCTGCAAAACACCAACAAGTAACTGTGTAATAAACACCTCTTTTTACTGATTTCAAACAAAACACTTGGCTGACATAATATCATGCTCCACTTGCAAAAGATTTTTTTGATAAATATGCTGGCTGTAGCAACTTAGATGAAGAATCTAAACATATTAATTATTTTACATTAAAAATTTCACTAATTATGACAGAATTTGGCAGACAAGTGACATACAATTCCACCATCTTTTTAAAAATATGATGCATAGCACCAAAACCAGAGCTACCATTAGGAGATGTTTTACAAAATTGCAAACATTCAAAACAAAGATGGATGCCTTTGAAAAATGAAAAGTGTAAATTATTGTTGTCCAAAAGTGGTGAAATTTTACTGTAAAGACAAGTTCATGATGGAAAGTCATTCAACACTGTCTTGATTTTAAAAAATAATTATTCGATATACTTTTACCTCTCCAGTGAAAATCTGTGACAGTACATCGCTTCCTTTTGTGTCTAGTTGCCATAGATACCTAGTCGCCGTGTCAACAATCAGTGCACACTTCTCTGATCCAACACTGAACTGCTGTAGCCATGGGTTCCAGGCGCATGTCCATGTGGCCTTGACGCCCAGGTGAAAGTTATTACATGACACAGTGTCAGAGTCTGTACCATAGCCGTATTCCTTGATGTAAGCGCGACTAGCATCGGTGCCCAGAGGGCACACTGTTGTGAAGAGAATTGCTGAGTTGGCGTCGGAATGCTTTGGAGTAGCATAACATAACGAGGTGATAGTGTGAGGCACTGACGAACACCATGGTGTGATTGTTAAGTTAGTACAAGGGGATGACACAAGAGGGTTACTCTCACTGTTCACTAAAGCACCATTAATTCTAATACACTGCAGGTTACTACCCAGTGTGCGTTTCTCTGAAGAAGCACTCCAAATCTCGTTCTGATTTTCATTCAACAGTAAGTGCAAAGGACTCTCTACATAGGGCTCGAGACTCTTTTGCAGATATGGAGATAACTTTTTTGCACACATCCTGTACGTCAATTCTTCTAGTCGAGGAGATAACACACTTCCCAGTGTCTGGCGAAGAAGCACCCTGGATGATATGTTATTTATTGAGGCAGACTTCAAAGGGTGTCTGCCAAGTATGTTGCGATGAATGTCCGACACTCGATACTGCTTACTCAACTCAGATAATTGAAGATCTTCTTTCCTTTTGATCTCAATTTTCTTTTTCTTCAGCACCTCACTGGTGATACCTCCAGGTATTTGGCAGTGTCCAGGTAAAATGCGGAAATACCTTTTCTTTTCTTTGTCATAATAAAAGCCTGGTATTTCTAAATATTTACACAGTTAAGAAGAATTGTGTCTGACATACAAACCAACTCTTAATTAAACTCATTCCACATAAAATGGAGCTGGAAAATACTATTTTTAGTGATTGCATAACTTTTCCATTTTAGAATGCACTCAGAGAATGGGTACCCATTCTCCCACATTACTGTCCAGGAAGATTACAAAAATCCTCTAAGCTAATTGTACATTTCCTGTGAAGTGCTTCACCCCACGGTTGTTGGTCCAGTGGTAGCTAAGAAAATTGTATCCTAGACGTTACTTGGCAAAAAAATCCTTAAAAAGTGCTTTACAATCATGGTGGTTATTAGGGTACATCATTGGTTTTCAGGCCAAAAATGGATTATTGTTGGATGGGATAACAAATTGCCAATTTTCCCCATTGTTTGACAAACATTTGCGGATATCAAGGACCGAGTCTTTACCATTTAAATAATTATGCTTAAAATAATTCGTTTTTCAAATGCGTGGCACTTGGCAAAATGTTAGAACGTTTGGCTGTTTCTGCAGAGGAAGTGGGCTCAAGTCTTTACCGCTGCTAATTTCTGTAAAATTATCATTCTTACCGAGAATGTCCCTAAGAGTGTAAGTACACATTCTAGAATTTATGAATTCAGAAGTAACATTTTTTCTAATAAAAACACGTGAGCGTCACTACAATCATATATCTCATCTATGACCGGGAATATTGATAAACTGGGCGCCTGAATAGTCGTCATGACCTAGAGTTCACACTTCTGGTGAAGCAATGTACTTTAGACAGTAAAAACATTTGCAAGAAGGACTTCTTTTATTTAGACCTATTATTTTCAATCCCTACAATAAGAAAACACCAATTTAGGACAAAATATGGTGGAAAGTGTTCTTTATATTTTTTTATATATCAATAAATGCGGCATCTAATAAATCCTAATTTTAGGTTCTGTATCATCGCTATCATCAGACAATAATTTCAGAAATTGTGGCCATTCACAACAAAGTATACCCAACTTGAAAAAATAAAAAAAGATCAATTATGGCCAACGATTTTGTCTCGAGACCTTACCGATTATACACGATGATTGGGCAGCAGCCATGTAGATGTACAGATCAATAAAAAGGATATCATCTCCAGAGGTCTGCTCTGACGCATTTGACTTCCGGCAATCATTGTTGTGTCCTGAAAATATTTCAAATGGCATTTATTACAATAAGTAAGAAACCACTGACGTTGAGTATTGTTTGGGAATATTTATCACTTTGCAAACGTTTCTTGCGATACTTGAAAACAGAAAATTTAGTAACAGCTAGGGGCAAGCAGGGACGAAACAAGTTTATTTTCCGTGCATTCTGAGTAACGTAAATTTCAGTTGCCACACCATCAACATTTGAATGAGCTCGCGCAGTTTTTGCAAACCATATCCCTCAAATTAGATCAATGAGTATCCACATATACACAGTGTCCTCAACCACCGTATGGCTCCAGAGACCTCACTAAGTTTTAGAATTTCGATCAGTGTGTGCTGCATAGGTCACGATCGATGTATCGTCTGTGTTGCATGGAATTTTTTGGCGCAGAAAGTGCGTTCTTTGAAATATTTTGGGAAGATTAAATTGGAGACGAGCTGAATAGCTTTCAACATCTGTCTGACCAAAATTTGGCAGCAAGTTAGTCAGCTGCACCAACACAAAATGGGATTCATTACGGAGTTTTCCCGTTGCTCCCAACTTGTTCGATTCTATAGCCCAACAGCAAGTTGGGAAGATGACCCCTGTAGCCAATATCTTACACGACTGATTAACTCCATTCTGGCATTTATGGTTGGAGGGCCAGCTCTCTTTTGTTTGATAATTGTTCTAATCTCCAGTAAGATGGTATCTAGCCTGACTGGACTGTCACAGTGGTGTTAAAAGTAAAAGTTAAGTTATAACACATTTGAACATAAACCAAAAGCACTTCTAAAATCCTCGTCAAATGGTGGTAACGTTTAGTTTTTGAATCGCCAAAATCACCCAACTACAACCGAAGTTATGACAATCTATTGTTTCTAAACGTACCAATTCGCTCTGGGTTTTACTGTGTTCACAAGTGGTCTGTAATAAGTCTGGTAGATAATTCGCCTGCCTTTTGTCATACCAGCCAAAAGACTGTGCTTGGCAGTTAACAAAGAAGCTAGATGTTATCACATGCTCACAACCCTCTATGTTGGGTAAAGTCACTGAATGGGAAAATGTTTTGAGTCATGAAATGAGAACAGGTTTTGTAGACCTTGCTACAACAAGACAAGCCTAAGCGAGGTGACTTACTCCAGCCAAGCAGCAATTCAAGCCTATTCATAAAGACATGCCGGAGATAATTGAGCAAGTAATTCTTTGTAATAACGAACTGACCCTATAATTATTTCCACAAGATTAGGTTTGTTGCATTGCAAACACATTGGGTATGGAAAAGCGCCATCTGCAGATGATCAGAGTGAGTGGGGTGTACTCTGTAAACCATGTAAACGCAACTTAACTATAAAATAAAATTAAAAGTCATGGCATGTGAAAGTAAACTTAAATTTAAAAATCACTAATTTGGCATCAATTCATTGAAGACACGACTTTGATCTGTTTTTACTAGTTTAATTTCTGTTCTTTCCAACTGTCTAAATAGAGATCTTGTCTTTACATCACATACAACAGTGCAAATAAAAATCCAAACGACATCAGTAGGTAACATAATTTAAAAAGCGATATTTTGAGACATATCTCAGGCTCATCTTCAGGTTCTATTTAACCAGTTCACAGTGATGTGCATTGAATGTTGAGCGATCCTAAGCTAAAATGTTTCTATATTTATGACGCGTGTGATAAAAGTCTAATGTGGCTGTAGAATTACTTTATTTTAATCAAGGTATTACCAAAGCGTTTCCAATTTCTTCTTCGTTTACGGTCCCGTCTCGGTGGCATTTTACCAACTGTACCCAAAATCACTATGTTCCAAGGTAATATTTATACTATGAAAACAATTTCCTTTATATTGCCCCTTTGGGTTAGTTTTTAAAAATGTATGATACGAAAAAATAATTTGATTAATTATTTGATAAACTTGGAATATGACATAAAATATAATAAAGGGAACTTAAACGAATCCCCTATGTGTGTGAACCAGTTTCCTGTTGTTGAACCACACGATTTGGTTCAGTGATGTTTGAGTGGTTTCTGCTTTCTCTCGTCATTTTTACCCGTTGTTGTTCACATGCGTGACTGAGGGCTGAATCTCTGTTATTTCTGGTTTGTACTTGGTTTATGCTCAATTCTGGCTGAATTTCAATAATGTTGACGAATTTTAACCTTATTGTAACGACAGGGCAACCCAACCTGAGTGCAAAGCCACAGGCACCTTTAATCAACCCTCGACGATATAATACTCTTTATTATTATATGGTCGAGCGCTGATTAAATGTGCCTGTGGTGACCACCGTCTCTACTANATCGATTTAAAAATCGATATCATACCAGTAAAACAGTTTGTGGTTGAAGTAGAGTTGCTGTAAACCACTTTCCACTATTTTCTTGGCCTTTTTCTGTGTGGTTTTCTGTCCTTTCAAAAGGCGGCAGCACATGACGACCATAGGTGTCATTATAAAATGGCTGCCGAAAAGCAATGCACAGTTGAACAACTCGGCTTAAGTAAAAGAAAACGTTTGAATCAACGAATACTATATATATTTGTGAGAGTTAAATCAAGTCCTATTCAGATCATAACTTTGAAGTGGAATAATTGGGTGAGTAAGACAACAAGCCGGTTTTATGCTTAGGCGGACGACTATAGGGTTTCGGAGTGTAATACTCTTTATTATTATATGGTCGAGCGCTGATTAAATGTGCCTGTGGTGACCACCGTCTCTACTAGTACAGTACCACAGGCTTCCTCAGCTTCTGACCGTCCCCAATACACTATACAGAATACTATTATATTACAAGGTATGACACTCTGGACTAGAAATTCCATGGGTGCTTCACTTCAGCGTTCCATAGCAAACACAAAACTCGGGTTAAACAAACCATGAGGAATTTTTCTTTCTCTCAATACCAATTACGGTGTCCTGTTCCACCGAGTTTGCAACAAATTCGCAGTCAAAGCACAAAAATCTTCCCAAAAAGTCGCTGCATACTATCGATATGCTTCACGCGAGTCGGGTTTAAGGTCAAGTAGGATACGGAATAATCCGATGAGTTACGAATGGACGGCAATTGCCGGCTCATCACAGAAGGTTATGAAATGGTCTGGCTAAGTGTGAAGTTATTAATGTCATGACCTTCCGTGACAAACTAGACAATTCGTAGCGACTTTTTGGGAAGATTTTTGTGCTTTGACCGCGAATTTGTTTCATCTCGGTGGAGCAAGGCACCGAAATTGGTATTGGGAGAAAGAACAATTCCTCATTTGTTTGTTGAACCCCTGTTTTGTGTAGTATATATATAGTGTATTGGGGACGAACGGAAGCTGAGGACCCCTGCCAGTGTATCCAGTACTAGGCAGTAGAGACGGAACCTTTTGCAGTTGGAGGGACACCTTGGGATGCATGTCTTTAATTCCTTCCAAGTCAAACAAATACTCCCGTTATCAAACTTTTTTCTTCAAGCAGTTCTTCGCTCAGTTCCCAAAATCAGATACTGGCCATTTTTACACAGTGCACGCCAGGGGATATGACATCATACCACCTGCTGCAGGTTGTGTTAAAAATGGCCAGTTGCTGAATTGGGGAACTGAACGAAAGACTGCTTGAAAAAAGTTTGTTAACGGGAATGTTTGTTCGAGTTTGAAGGAATTAAAGAGATCAATGGCCTCCTAAGATGCCCCTCAATGTGCTAAAGGTACTTGGTACTTATAACAACATGACTGATTGTTTAATCAGTGTCAGGCATAATTCACCGAAAAGCTTCCAGTGTAGGAAGCACCTATAGGAGCTTCACCGTCTATAGTTCACTAGAGACGGTGGTCACTGTATAAAGTTAACAGTATTTCAGTAACTAGGGCCAGACACGGGATCATTCATGAAAACTGACTTAAGACTTAAGACCAAAACTTTGTTGAGTTAACAGTGGCGGATTTAGAGGGGGGGGGGCTTAAACTCTCCCAGTCCGGGGGTGGGAATGTCTGACAGTCAAAATCCTGGCTAATACTCCGCCCTGCCCTCCCAACTCAAAATTGTGGATTCGCCCCTGGTTAAGACTAGTTCAGGCTATGTTAAGACCAAAATATGGGCTATGTTAAGACCGAAGACGAAATTTAAGAAAATAGCATTTCATGAGGATAATCTGTATTTTGGTTACAGTCTTAACTAGATGGATATTAAGTTTTTTGACATAGTTGAGCATCCAAACTATGCTTTCGTCACCTCTTGCGATTTCATAATTTAGCGAGGTAGTGTATGCGTGAAATATGGTTTGAAGAATTATTTTAGTATTGAAACTCTGAATAGGGATTTATTTACATTTTGGATACAATTGGAATCTTGTTTGCTTATTAAGTGAAGATCCTGGTATGACCGCAAAATATCATTTCACATGTGTCTGTATTGCATTGTCCCTATGGCCTCACAGGCGTGCTCAGCTTCTGAATGTCCCCAACACACTACATATACTACAAGGTATGACACTCGGGACAAGGAATTCCATGGGTGCTTCTCTTCAGCTGTCGTCCATATCATACACAAAACTCAATAAATTTATACAAAACAGGGTTTCACCAAACCATTAGCAAATTGCACTTTCTTCTAATACCATTTACAGTGTCCTGCTCCAGCGAGATCGCAACAAATTCGCGGTCAAAGCACAAAAATGTTCCCAAAAAGCCCACGCATTAGCAGAAAGAAAGGTATAATAATTTCATACCAAAACAATTACAGTACTTAGAACTTGACCAAATTTTGTTTGATAAAAACATTCATGAGGAAATCTCAAAAAACTCTGTTTTGTATCATTTCGTTTTTTGTTTTATGCAACTCTCGATTTTTTTCATAAAAATTATTAAAATGTTAATTCTTGATATCTCCTCATGCAAAAATGGAACATTTTAAAATAATTGTTAGTGTGGTTATGGAAAACTGTGTAATAGCATAGTATCTGAATGTTTCGTCTGAATCTTTTTTGTCATTCCTGAGAATGATATGATGTTTTGCAGTTAAACAAATTTACGCATTTTTGGAGGTTCCCACATAACCTTAAAACTAGTCATGTCCTATTCAGTTACTAACCAGTTGTTGGTTCTCTTCCAGACCATGTCTAGTGGGTTGGTGTGTACCCAGTGTGGGTGCAGTGAGATCGACACTGACCCCGCTCGTGGCGACGCAGTCTGTACCAACTGTGGCTCTGTTTTGGAGGATCAGATTATCGTCTCGGAGATTCAGTTCCAAGAAAACAGTGCTGGGGCTTCTTCTGTCATTGGGCAGTATGTTTCAAGTGAAGGTGTGTATTTGATGCAGTATAGAGACACCATATGCTTTGATGAAAGACTGAATCTTAGTATAAAATCTCGCCAGTTTCAAAAAGTAATTACCAGAAATGTCCATTACTCACCTTTTGCAGAGCTTCTAATTTTTTGTGAATGTCCAGCATTTCTTCTAATTATCCGATAATAGCTTCAACACAATTTAAAACAGTTAAGCGCTTATTTATTGATACTTACTGTTTATGTAAAAATGAAATACAAAATTTCATTTGTCTACCCTCTTGTACACAAAACTGTTGAGATGTTATAAGTCATTCAGTGCTCTCCACACCTGAGACTCAAATGTGTCAGAAGTGCATAAATGCCATCCAACGTGCTGGAAGCATGCAACAGCTGATCTCTATAGCGTAGATGTACAGTATAACCTCACCAATTTTGGAAAAAAAATATTACCAAAAATGGCCTTTTTCCTTTTTTTCAAGGTCTTTTAAATGCCCACAAATTTTCAAAGCTTTGATCGATGGTAGCTGTGCTACAAGACTTGCACATGTATGGAAATCGTTTAACTTGGTACTACGTATAATTCATGGAAAAAATCATGAAATAAAATTTCGTTGTGTCCCTTTACTGTACCAACAGTTGTACTTTCTTAAGTGTACATTTACCTGTCTTATCACCCTATGTACTTCAACAGGCATTGGTAAGTTGTTGTAAAGTTTTAATTTAAAGCAGGTCACGGGCTGTTCATACGTTTCACATCTGCTGACAAATAGATTGTGGCGACGCATTTTACCAGATGGTGTAGAACACTGGAAACTCCAGCAAGTAAAATGAAAATGTTTATTCAGAGAAGGACTGATTAATTGCACGGTTTTAACTTGCAGGTATTATAGAATACCAAAAGTATATTTTTATAAGTTTTCTTAGTTCTTATCATGGTATTTAATAACTTGAATTTACATTTCAGGCGCCAAATCTCACAGTATGGGAAGTGGCTTTCACCATGGCTTTGGCAAAGAATCGAGAGCTATAACCCTCCAAAATGGTATTAAATCAAATAGTGTTTTACCCAAAAGTTAAATATTATGATGGAAAAGTTTTTTTTTTGATTTCTGGTGTGGGTGAAAAGAAAAGGTTTCTTACAGGAAAGCATGTCATTGAAAATGGTCAAATGTTTCTTCCTCACTCTAAAGGTCTTCCTCACTCAATGTTCGTACATCCGCCCTATGCTTTGTTGTAAGTAAACTTTTTTCCAAGTTACTTTTTGTCAAACCGCATTACACAGCAAACCTCTCAGGATTTCCTTAAATCATTCGTTCTCACAAAAGTTTGCAGAATTAAACCCAAATCAACTTGCATCATGTAACACTTGGCTGGAAGTGAGTAAAGATTTTCTCTGCCATTTCATACGTAGAGGTTTCAAATTGATTTCAATCTGACAGTGAAAGACAATGTACTGTAGACTTTAAGTAATCACTGTACATGGAAGAGTTATTGCCAAGAAAGTGTATCGTTACTGATCTGTACAGCGGCACTTTAATTTGGCGGATGATTGCTTTCTTGCAAATTTGCTCATGGTGCATTCCACGGTATTGGTTTTGTTACAGATGTGACATTCAGACAATTTAAATTCATATATAAAATTAGTGAAGCATCACAGTGGTAAGAAATTCTAAGTACACATTACCCACTTGATGGAAGCACTTCAAGTATCAAAATGTTTTAATTCTGCACATTATAAGTGTACTAAAATTTACTTTTAATTAGTGTTACAGATGTGACCAAAAAAGCCATGGTCAATATGCTAATGATGGTTTGTCTAAAAACTCTGTTCAGTTTTTCATATTATGGAACTAGTTTCCCTATAGATAATTTAGCTATTTATTTGGCTATCACATGAAGAAAAGGTTTTTGAACTAAAATCAGGTCTTTGTATAATTATGAGCAATTTAAAAAAACCATGTGCATTACAGATGTGACTGTTACAGATGTGACTATTTGGCACTTGCATGTAAGGGGTGTGGACAAACCATTTTAGTGTTTTTGATAGATGGAGTTTTAAAATTTACTTTGTTTGTTTGCCATGCACCTGTTTTGAGCTTCATTATGAAATTGTGGTCTCTGAGAGAAAAGTACAAAACCTATACCAAGTAAGTCCTTAAACCACCTTGAAAAAATTGAGTTTAGTAACAGGAGCAAATCAGGTACAACTAACTAAGGTCAACATAAACACTCATACACCTACAATTACAAAGTGATGTGAAATGCTGACCAGACGTACTGATCTTAAGTCTAAGGATTAAATTTCGTTTAGGCTGCGACAGTTGCTTATCCTTGCAAATTATTCTGAGCAGTGATCGATATGCCGAGTTTTTCGATTATTTGGTCCAAGTCAAACCATGTGGTGTCGTCATGTGCTGGTAAACTGAATGCAGTCTTGTTAACTGTCACTCTCATGACAGTGACTTCGATGCCATCTCTTTCAACCATCATGGTTTGTGCAACGTAGGATGCAATTGTTCCATTTGAAATTGGAATCTTAGTGTAAAACAATTTATCCTGGAGTCAAAACAGCTAACCAGCCCGAAAAAACACAAACCTAGACTTTTAAAACACTAACCCCAGTGATCGAACAGGGAACCTGGACAATTTTTCAAATTTTATAAGTCAACGTCAATAGCCTCAAACTGTGCATTTTCAAGTACTTTCCATTTGTTTTCAGCATTTGTTAAAGATTGACAACAATAAAACGTAACTTATGACTTGTTGCTTGAAAATCGTGCAATTTGTGGTCACCAAATTTACTGTTCTTGTCCTCAAAACGAGTACTTCAACTCCTCAATGTTCCCTAAATTTGGAATCGGAGTTTCTGAACTCAACACATTCACAATCGTTTTTGGTACATCATTCCTCTGAATTCTGTGACCGTTGTGGCGTCCACCACACAAGCACATGCCATCTTTCATTGTTCACCCTGTCTAGTACACTGTACATGTCCGCGATTTAATTATCAACACTTGTATTGCTAGAGATCGGTCATAAGTCGTCTAAAACAACATATCACATCAACTATTAAAAATAGGAAGATTTATCGTTTCATCAAAATGTGAATTTGATAACCTCGTATGAACACAAACCCCTTTAAAGGTACTAAAGCACTATTTTCTTGTGACGAATAATGTTGGAAAGCAAGTAGCAAGTGTTTCGGCTGGGGGTGTCTTGTCCGATCCCCAGGGTTTCTGTTTTAGAGGTCGGGGTTTGTGTTTTTCGGGCTGGTTAGCTGTTTTGAAGGTGCGGTAGAACGTTTTTGACTCTGGGATATCTGCTTTACACCATAATTCCAGTTTTGGTGGAACACCTTGCTTGAAACGAATACCTCTGAACTCAACAATCACATAATCACTGACTGAAAAAACACTGATCAGAGCCTCTGATGAAGGAGGATATGCCTCTGGTGAATTGGGCGGATTTCAGCTGGTGCTTCGGGTGAAGTTTGTGGATTTTCAGCTGGTGGCTGTGGTGAATGAGGAGGACTTTCAGTGCATATATTCTTCACCACAGTGTGTGTCAACGTTAGCCTTGAACTATCGCTAAACGGGGAGTTCTTGGCTCAGTAGAAGATTAACAGTGGTTTTAACAATTCTTCATAGATATTTGTTCAAATTGGTCATACACACCTTTTAAAAAGGAAATCTTTACTTTGTGGCTGTGAAAGATGGTCACATTTCTTACAACATGTCACATCTGTAACAAACTGTTTTGAAAACGATTGAGATACCCTTGAGAAATTTTGCTCAATTTTGTTGATTAGGGTGAATAAAGAGGAAATTATATTGTGTTAAAATTGATTTACTTTTTTTGCTAAAATCAAAACTTTTGTTACTTAAATGTTACAGATGTGACTTTCATTAATTTGAAAGTTTAATGGGAAATACTAATTAACAAAAAATCAGGTAGTTTCAACTGTTAGTATACTTCTTGTGTAGTAAATGATATATTGGCATTAATTTCTTCATGTGAGTAGAAAAAATTATGAAAAATGTTATGTCACATCTGTAACACACAATTTTACAAATAAGAGATAAACTGTCCGATAAAAGCAAAACTTTTGAGACTAACAGAAAATGGACCTGCAGACAACAAAATTCAATGATTAAACTATGTGTAAACATCAAAATGAAAGTTTAATGGGTGACTTGAAATTTTTAAGTCCATGGCACAAATACCGTGGAATGCACCTCATTTTGAGTGATTTTTGTCTTAATAAGTAATTAACTGATAGACGACAAATCTGCACTGATTGTATATTGACGAAATGGAACATGCAGTACTACTGTGCATGAGTGCCGAAAAGACATAAATATGCTGACTAAATGTACAAACATTCGTCCATCCAGATTTGAAAGCTTATAATTTCTGAAGCTCTCAAAGGTGTGATATTGAAGTTTAATAACTATTTGCGGACATTTGATTGAGATGCCAGTTTCAATTCCTCAATATTTGACTAAATGTTTTATTGCTTTCAGGTAAAAAGAAAATTCAAGAACTGGGTGGCCAACTCAGGCTGAACCAGCATTGCATAGACACTGCGTTTAATTTCTTCAAAATGGCAGTCGTAAAACGTCTCACCAGGGGACGAAAGACAGCTTACGTAGTCGCAGCCTGTCTGTACCTCGTGTGTCGTACTGAAGGCACGCCACGTATCCTTTCCTTTTTCGATTATAAAGAGGTGTGACAGTTACAGTCTTGACAACGCGGGGTCTGTTTTATCAAAGTCCAGTCATAGCTGAGACAGTGCAGGCGCTGCACAGTCAACTGTATGAAGTGCAGAACTGCGGCGGTGTACTTGTTAAGTTTCGTCAAAAGCTCTCGCGCTTTCGCTTGTAGCTCTTATCTGGAAATCTGTCAATCTATCTTCTTTGCCTAAAAGAGTGGGAACTCAATTTACTACATGGTGCTGGTGAAAAAAGAATTCAAACCCAGAGAAGTACATGCATTCAGGTAACCAAGTAGAACTCTTATCCCACAAGTGCCCCCTGTTGATGACCTAGTTTCTATTTCTACTCTGCTCAACCTATTCAATGCTAAAAAGAGGACCCTTTATACGTTAGCATGACCTAGTAAATTTCCAGTTGACCATTAGTGAGTTTAGTACAATAGTGTCAAAAAAATAGTTTCGACAAGTTCATTTTTATGTTGACAAAATTTCCATTTCATCCCCAAGTAATGTGCTTAGCTCTCAAAAGTTCTGGAAAAAGTTTGTTCTGTTTTTTTTAATCTACTGTATTTTTGGTTTCCAAATGCAGGGCTGCTGGACTTTCCTACTCACATGTGCCCCAGGCCTGGCCCTGCGCACTATTTCTCCCACTAACACTATTGCCCTCTCACGGATGCCTATTTCCCCCCTCCCACACTTTTTTCATATCTTGTGGAGATATTTCTGTGGACGCACACAGGACGTCCCTGTTCCCATACATTTTCGCCTGTCCGTGAAATCTTTTCTATATTCTCACTTGCCACTTTAATCTATTACAACTCAAATTGAATATGAATAGTCTCTCTAAACACATCCCTTCCAGTTTTTGATGTCCTTTTCAAAAAATCACTTCACAATTACTACCTTGAATGTGTAAAAATGAAATCCAAAATGAAGCAAATATTCATAAATTGACAATGTTTGTTAATGACGCAGTGCAAGTGCTATTTAATGCACTCTGTATTCAACAATGTTGATATGTGCAAGTATTGGTAAACGATCGACAATAAACTAGGTAACATTCACAGTATATATTAAAAAAAGATAATTTCTATTTGATTTTAAGTTATTCAGATATTTTATTGAACAAAAATTAAACAGCAACCCTGTGAGGTTAATACAAATTTGTAAACTTTGTGATTAGAAAACCAGCGTCTTGGGTCACAAATAATGTGTGGGAGGAGGGTTGGTTTGTACACGAGCACATAATGTGGGTGTGGGAAGATAGAATATGAATGAAGGGGAATATTGTGTGTAAAAATAGAGTTTTGGGCATGAGTAGTCCAGAGTGGCACACAAATGGGGAAGTGAAGGTGCCCTAAAATATCCATACATTGGGAAATAAGGTATTAATTTCCTGAGAAATTTGAAGTTCTACCTAAAAGTTTAAAACTAATGAGACATAAATTAATGGAGTCTAAAATCATGGAATGATTTTTTTTACTTCTCTCAAATCAGCAGTTGCCATTATTCTGAATCCTAATACCCATGTACAATGTTCAAAGTTGAGTCTATTTTTGTGACAGTGGCGCAGTTTTATTTTAACATGCACTAAGTCTATAGTTCAGGCGCATGCAAGATTACAAGCCGTCAAACATACAACTAAACAATTCACTATAATTTCCAGTTCATTCCCACAACATATGTTTACCATAAACGTCCAAACCAAGACATGCGCACTGAAGCCCACACACGGAATTCCATGTGCCTTTCATCATCATTACAGGGCCATGTTTCCATATAGGTGGCGCTGTGACATCGGTTGAACTCTGCATGTGCAAGAGCAGTAAGACTTTAAAGCCCCACGCAATGTTCCCCATGAAACCCTTTGTGTTTCCATTCATGTTTTAGGGTGGAACTCGTTTTTTTTAAACAGAGAGTTGGCATTTGATTTTTTAGTTACTCATGATGACACCAAGGATTCCATGTAGTTTATTGATTGCTTTTACAGAAAAAAATCACTGGTGTTAATTCTATTTATTGGGGTCTGAAACTGCTGTGTGGGGCTTAAGATTAATAGACTTAGTAAGCACATGTTCCCAGTGGTTTTATTTTAAGGTGATTTGCTGTGATCCTGGTACTGTCAACCTTAACTAAACTCTACAGACATGTTACTGGATTTTAGTGACATTTTGCAGGTACGTTTCACATATTTCTATTCAACATTTGTGACAATTTCTCTTCTTTCGATGTTGAGATATCTATTGACAGTGCTTCAATGGTGGTCTAGTGTTCAAGGCACTGGGTATCTTGAGACTGTGGGTTGAATTTCTCACCATGACAAGCTGCTGTTCAAGGGGCACTAGTGCACTAGTTAGTCGTTTACAGGGGTCCTGGATTTTGAGAACCAGTTAGATGCCTGTTGTTCAGTGGAGGAGCTATTTCTGATATAACGTGCCCGATTTTGAGAACTAGTTTTCTCCTCTGAATAACAAGCATCAACTGGTTCTTAAAATGTGGACACGTTTTATCAAAGTGTTGCCGTTTCTCAGGATCTGGGGCCTTTGTAATGATTATTACTATCCACAAGACATGTAACAGATTGTCTTCTGTGATGGCACAGAGTCAATTGGTGCTTTTCACGTAGGGGTGCATTTGGACTAGCATTTAAAGGTTTGTACACGAATTGTAAGATGAATAGCGAAATGAATAATTATAAATACCTATTATTTATTGATACTGATTTTGAAAAAGAGTGGACTGGTCACATATCGAAATTCACTGTTCAGGTCTACATGCAATTGAATACTGCATTTGCTTGACAACGTGAAGTCCTGTGTGTTGGACAATATTCAGTTTGATGGCACTATTCATTTGTAAGAATAGCATCTCTCGAGTGTTACCCAGGGATGGCTCTTTGAGTCCTTAAAGCAATATTTTCTGAATTGAACCCTTAATGAATGGATATGGCTCATGATTTTAGTTGTCACGCAATATATAGTTTAGGGTTATCCTCACAATAGCCAATATTTCAGTCTGGTTCATTTTGGACAATTGTGTAATCTAACTAGGCTATAGGAATCCATTGAGATCAATTAGCGATTGTCTCATTTACCTGTAAAGCACTCTCACCGTTTCTTGAGGACTTGCTCCAGTAATAAACATGGGATTCGTTCCATTGACTTAGATAAGATGAATCTTAAATTTCAGTCAACTTTAAGGTAAAACTTAAATTTGTCTCAAGTCCATTTCAAGAAAGAGATCTTAGGTTTGACCTAAGTTTTGTTTTTAATTTTGACTAACTTGCTGGTTGTGGAAGTTTCAAAGTTTGGAAGTTGAGACAGATCTCAATTCCTGGGAATAGGCTCGTGGTAAACAAGTCCAAATTGGTTTAGCTGCGACATGCAGTGCACGCAGGTGTCAACTATACTCAGGTGTCAAAAACGTCAAGTTTCATCATAAGTTAATTGCTTTTTGAAAGCTTTGTTAACACTTGGGAGGTGCTTGTGAGAAAGGCCCCTCTTTTTAACATCTGAATAGATTGAGAGCAGAAAGCAGATCATCACATTGGGGTCATGTATGGGCAATCACAATGACTACCCAAATGCAGGCTTTTTATGATTAGGACCCTTGTTATACTAGCGCCACCTAGTGAGTTTTCATTCCCCAGTTGGCCATTAGTTTCAGCAATTGACAGTAACCTGCTCTGACGAGGATGTTAAGGAGCCTGGCCTGTCACTTGATGGTCTGTCAGTTCTCAAACCTAGAAATCATTTCTAATCGGAGCAAGGAACATGACAAGATTGATTTTATATCTGCAAGTGGTCTCAATCAAGGCAATGTTTGACACAAGGTGCATGTTTATTGCACACTTAACCCCCCCCCTCGCAGAACCCCAGAACTCGACAATTCTGTGTAATTCGGTGCAATTGGTTCGTAACTCATGTGGTGTTGGTTATTGAACATTTCAGTGCTTAAAGGCTTTGATTTATATTTGTAGGTCAATGTGTTTACACTTGGCAAGACGTACCTGCAGTTGTCAAGGGAACTACACATAAATGTACCAGCCATAGGTAAGAACTGTGTGAATGTTGTAAATGAACTGTGAGTTGGATTGTTACTAAACCTGTTCACTGCTGGGAGTTGTCGTATTAAGTGCATTTGCAATATACGGGTGGAGTTGACATACTTTGAATGACTTGTCTTGCTTGCCGTTTGATACAAATGAATGTCAACCGAACAACTGAATGTCAACCATCCTCAGTATGCACAGAATGGTTGATTGTGTAGCTTTCAGGTTGTAATGGCGAGAATGAATAGATAACAGCTGTGGTCGTTCATGAGCCTAGAAGGCAAAAATTATTAATTGGTATGGCACTGACACATTCAATCTTGTCCAAGTCTGGCTCATGTCACCACTTTGTCTTAAATAAGTCCTAGGTATTCACGTCACAGAATCGGAGCTTGGAATGATCAATGACAAAAAAGAGGAAAATTTTCCACGTGATGTGTTGTTCCACAAATAGGCTTGGGCGATAAAAATATTTTTGTGTTGTAAAATTTAACTGAAATAAATGTTTTTGCATGAAAAAAATCAAAATAATGACAAAAAATGGAAATCAAATAAGAGAAAATTGAAACCGAAGGAAAATTCCAAGCCCTGCAGAATACAGGAGTAAGAGAAGACGCTATACACCATATAACAGAAGTTGGGATTGACTTACAAAATGATTACAATTTATTATTACTTTAATTACAGTTAGCATGACTATGTACATTCATACAATAATTTTTTTCCCGAAATTAATAGTGCACGCCACAATATTGCAATTTAAGGTTCAATAGAAAACATAATTGATGACTTTGTTTTCCGTTTCACAACATGTCAAGTAGTGAAACTAATTATACTAACGAACACTAGAAAGCACCATTAAATAATCCTAGTCAAAGTTAACGGCTTTTGTACACAAAGTTTAATTTAAAACAAGGAAATGGATCCCATGAAACTTGCACGCAATATTCTCAAAAGACTAATCCGTCAACAAATGTTATTTAACTGGCTGAATTACGACATATATTTGAATTAACACAGTTTCGCCAGCTCGCCTTGAGATGTGCTTAAAAGTGTGTCAATTTGCATAGGTTTGACGTAGGTTGAATCATGACCAAACTCTGACAACACTACATAGTGTAGCCATGCACTCTGCTCTTCAGATATTTTCAGGATTGATTAAAAGTTGGTTGAAAATCTCTCCTGGTTCAACCTGATGTTTGCTAGTTTCACTGTGTTGTATTTACTCTGGCATTGGGTGTCGAGAAACTGACCCGAGTCGGATCCTGTCATCAGAGATCAACCTTCAC
The DNA here is from genome assembly GCA_002633005.1 of Phoronis australis. Taxonomy (NCBI): domain Eukaryota; kingdom Metazoa; phylum Phoronida; family Phoronidae; genus Phoronis; species Phoronis australis. The sequence continues at coordinate 383,765 of NMRA01000369.1, read as the reverse complement.
AAAAGGAGTGTACTATTTTTCTAACCCTGTAACTTACACACAACAAAGTTCCCAAATTACAAACCCCTCCCATCAATGATACACAATGATACACAAAGGATAAGCTCTGATGTACATATCGAGACCTTCGTTTTCTGATAATAACAGAAATGGACGGGATTCAAAGAATTCGATTCCTTTCACGGAATTGGACGTTTCAAACGAAATTCACATAATTTAGGTATTCTTGGGTTGTACACAGACAAATGATACGTTTTGAAAACGGAATATCACATTCTCTATATTTACATCAAATGCTCTGTAAATAGTACCCCACTGTGTTATCATTTCACAGCGTAGTCCCATTTTAACCCCCTGGAGATTTTTCGAGTCGTCTTGCTGCCATGACGCCGTGCAACTGTACATTATCTAAGTATAAAACACCTCGAGAACCGCTGTCACTACAGGACTAAGTGGCTCATGAATGTTTTATGACAGATCATAAATCCATACTGCCCAGCAGTATTTCAAGTAACCTAATTATACAGTCCACTTAACTAATGCTAATTACACTTTTAAATAAATTATCGTCTAATCTGACCTAATGCAGTTGTGCCCTGCTGTTGGCATCTTGTCTCACAGGATCTAGCCACAAATGCGCAACTGACACATTCATTTGCTACTATATCAGGATACTAAAGTGTCAATAAATAATATAGGTAGAAAAAGCACTTTTACAACCATTTACATACAGCTCACATACTAGTCAAACTATAATTTAAAGTAAGATTGTCGACAGCCTTGGATCACAGTAGAGACTGAACTGTTACTTCTCTCACAAATTTAAATTTGCCGTCAATTTTTGAAAGAATGGCAATTTCACTACTTGCAGTTTAAGAAAAGTTTAAGAAATATCGAGACATCAAACATTCAAAAATCAGTCTCATTTTTTGGCAAAATTTCCCAATAATTATCCATTTCCTTCAATATTTTCATTGTTCTTGTCATAACTAATCAATTTTGGTGAGATTTTCTAAGTTTTTGTTGTGAGCATAAAAAGACTACTTGCACCTTGCCTTTTGTTATAACTACCAACTGATACTCATTTGCAATTCACTATCACTCTACTTCTCTTAAATAGTCACTGTACATTCCTAGAGTAGACATTATTTTACCCTACAGAAATTTTAACATCGATGAACTTCATACAATACATTGATTCACAATGTAAAGAACAAAAGCACAGCAGTAATAAAAAAGAAACTTGTAAAACTCCGTCCTGTAAATTTTATCATGATCCTGAATGGATCCATAACACGCTTGCAGGCTGTAGGATTACAACAAAAAACATGTTTACGATACGTTCCATTGCTCGGCAGACGGGGCCTTTAGTTCTTTTGGTGGTAGAATATAATGTCTGGTATTTGACCTCGCTGAACCCCTGTTCCATTAGTGCTGTCCGATGAATATTGGAACTGAAATGTCACATTGTCACATTGCACTTCAGAGAGTCCATCCTGACCGAAGAAGCTGAGTTCAGAGCCTTCTAGTGTTACACTAGCCGTATAAAATCTACCTGGCTCAATTTGCACCGGTGTAGTAAACATGACTGGAAATATTTCACTCGAACCTGGTGTTTCCAGCTCAGCCGTATTTTCGCCCAACATCAGCGAGTTATGCTTGAGCTCTAATTTCACTTTGTATTTTGTCTTGCCTTTGCTCGATCCATACAGACCATAGCCAGCTATGAATATTCTGTCGTCGACCATGAACTGAATACTGTCACAGCGACCGCGGTATCGCCATTGATTATTGCGGAATGCCGACGACTGAAATCGGCGACAGCAGATGGGCTTAAGACCTTTTCTGTGGACGGTGGGGAACTGCAGCAGCGGCTTGTCCTTGGCTGTGTAGTACATGAAAATATCGTGCGTCTCCTGAACGGTCAAGATCTGAGACTGGGCGACGTTGTTAGCAAAGTCCTCCAGACTGAGCGTGGGTATGCGCAGTAGAAACAATGTCTTCCCCAGAACCATTCTCTGGTTCTCCACAGAGGGCTCAAGCTCCCTCCTGGCACACTCCGCTCTAGCCCACCTCATGGTGGCCCTGAACAGCAGTAACTCGCTCATGTTGAGCGTTTCGTGACTGAGGATGGTGTTCAGTGTGTCTTGGTCAATGTCCGTGAAGCTCTCCGCCTTCAGGGTCTCCTCTCCCTGAGCCTCGATCACCTCCCAGCAGTGCTGTGTCAGTTTCTCCTCGGCAAACATCCGACTTTGACTGAGTAGCATACAGGCGTTCTTGGCGTTGAGACTTGTGCTAAGAAAGGACACGCATTCGTTGACTAGGTGAGGAATTAGGTATTTCTTGGCCACATATAGAGTGGCCATGATGGTGTCTGGCTCCAGGTCAATCTCATCACAGTAGAGATACCTATAACACATTCGAATAGCATGTCATTCTCATAGACTGGAAATACAGTAAGATTCATGTAGTAAAAAGTTTTTTGGAACAGTTTTTAATTAGTTTTTACAAGCAAGTGCTCCGATGAGTCATATTTTGCTTTTCTCAAGTACGATCTTGGTGAGATGTGGCTTATGTGAGTTTTACTCGACCAACAAGACTTAGTTGGATAATAAAAAGTTCACAAAAGTGTTGCACTTTGACATCTTCTAATTCAATTACTATTAGAATTCATTAAATTCACATTTGGCAAGTTTTGAAGGTTTTCCAAACACAATCAAAATGTCTAAATTGAATGCAAGTCTGTTTTTATGAGGTCAACGAAACCTGTTGGAACTGTCTAACCGGAGGTATATGTGGTGCCCCTACCTGAGCATATTGAGGAAGGCTTTAGGTTCAACGTCAGGTATGACTACCTCACCACGACCATCAGCCAAACTGCCATAAAACATGGCATGGAACACTGAACTTCCCGTCGCCAGCACATACTTGTGACCTGTAGACATTAACATTTAGAAAGGTCAACTTGGTCATCACTAAAGAAGATAATTGATTTTTGTATGGTCAGTGGACTTAGTGGACAACATAAGCGAAGCTGCAAATGCCTATGGAAATCAATCAGGCGAGTTTTCCAGAGACACACATATGTGTAATTGTAATCTTAACAGCTTGGATATCACTTGGTATTTCATCTACTCTTTCTTTTGCTCATGCAGTAACGCTGACTAGGTTTCGGTTATCTTTCTAATTGTAATATGCAGTTTCAGTACAATTAACAGCAATCCATCTACTCAAAACAAGCCAAGCAACAAGAGATTCAGATCAATACCATATGAATGGCCAGCAATTAGTCCAAGTAATGCAATCATCCAAATCTTAAATTACGCAGCTTTTGTTTACTGGTCCTCATAATGCAAATATCACCGCCGGTAATCACAAACGTACTAATTGGTGGCAATGGGTGTTTTCTCAAAGGAAAGCACCAGAACAAACACAAATTGATATTTGGCCATTCATAGGATTAATTCTTTGTTAGGAATTTAAACTATGGCTGGCATTCACCAGTTCCTAAGAAGTAGGCCTGTAAAGATTCAGCTGTGTTGAAGCTCAAATCTGAGTACTATAAAATCTCACCAGTATAGGACACAATAAGGCAAACAGGTGAAATCATGCATTATTTCACACACATTTTCATGATTTACAGTAGCAGAATGATACCTATTCAAGCTCTGTACCACATCCACCAATAGACAGCATTTTGAAAAATTTTAGGCATTGTTGAAAATGAAGAAAGTGAACTTTGGCAATTATTTTTGTCCGGAATCGGTGAGATGTTATTGTCTCAAAAGTAAGGGTGGGGGGCTGATCCACCAAATGACGATGTATACACATACATCCTAATGAAAGTGACACCTGCATTAACCCTACAGGTGTCACTTTTATTGACTGTACAGGTGTCGTATAAATACTTGTTAAATCTGGAAACTCGTAATTACTGGCACAAAATGCCTGCATACAAATAACAGCTTAGAGCATGCTTTCACTTTAGATTCTAAATGTCACATTAATTCCCGAGCTGAGTCATGAGAAAACATACATTGTTGCTTCCTCTAAATCACTAGCAGTCTAGCAGTATCCCCCCCCCCCACACCAGATGGTTAATAACAGGAACCTGTGTTGAGATTTCAGCCCAGCATATTTATATACCAAGAGAATAACTCACACTTGATTCGTAAACATCCTGGTTTGGTTTCATCAATCCTGTCTTTAGGACTGGATAACAGTATGCATTGAAGACTAACTTCTTAGCGAATTAGAGATATTGCCATCATTTCAATGAACATTTCACAGTCATGTTTTCAGGCTTAAACCAAAAGTTAGTTGATCTTCACCATACTGAGAAATACTACACTACCTAATCCCCATCTGTTCTGAATTAATAAGACAGAGCAAGTGAGGCAACTGTGTGAATTTGAAATCCATATTTGAAATTAGTTATCTGCAAATTCCACATTTGCATTCATTTACGACAAAAATGTCAACAAACTATGTTTAGGAAAAATTCACTCACCAACATCCATTTATTCAGACAAAGATAAAACTATGGTTTTTACCGAAGTGGATTTTTTGTATTTTCCTTGTTAATACTAAGAACTCCAAAAAGTGCCATGTGAATCGCAGCCCGGCAGCTGGACAACCACTTAAAACACCGTCATTTACTTCCTTTCATCATGACAACTCTGGTCTATAGAAAGCCTAATTTTTGCAACTCCCCCTTAATTTACCACTAACTCCTCTCTGGAAAGCAAATTTATCAGTGTTATCCGCAGTTCTATCTTGATTTAACACCCGATGGCGTAAATGATTGGCACTCGCAATTAAAAACGTATATTGCATCACGCTCACTAGTGATTGCTCTTCCCATAAATAATTTATTCTTTCCTATAACACAGGACTTCCCCATTCTGCAGTTTAATCCTCCTATTCTCAGAGGAGCTACGATGACAATTTACTCTTTGCTATAGACTAAAGTTCTTCAAAACAGGGGAATTGCAGCATTAGGACAACTGGGTATACATTCTTGTGTCCTACATCAGCTTTTAGGCTTAATTGAGGGTTCTGTCATGGTGACCTAACACTTGACTTTGAAAGTGAGCTATAAAATCCAGCAACTTCATTAAACTAGACTATTTACAGCCTTGATGTGGTAATTATGATGCCTCAAACTGTTATGTGCAAGTTACCATGTTTAGTGAGCTGAGATCCCACAAGACATCTTTGTCTCAAATTAGACGGGACAAAAAATAACGCACTTCTGATACCACAACCGTGGCAACCTTGATAAGCTGGACAAGTTAGCAGGAAAAAGTTAACCTTTAATGTTTACATACACAACCTGCTTTGAAGTGCTTAGATAACATACACAAGCCTGGATCTTACCCGGGATTCTCTGGCTGTTTCCTAAACCTCCCACAATGAAGTGGACGTCTGCCATCGCCTCATTGTTGTACATACAGGCGTTCCTGTCACGTACTGTTGCGTGCAGATGCGGTGCCGACGTGTCTAATGAGCTACGAGAGTTGCGCGCTGATAGATTGCCAGACCTGCTGGCGAGACGCGAGTCAATCCTCCGCTTGACCATAAACATAGAGGACGGTGATCTGCTGCTCTGAATAGACTGCTGACTTGGAGAGGAGCTGAGTTTGAGGAACTCATCGTCGTAAAACTGATCCTGGTCATCCATCTTCACTCGCCTAAAATAAAAAGTACACTTTGCTAGTAGTCGCAAAACGGCAGGACTACACTTGTTAGATTAGAGTAAGAGTCGCACTCATGACATTGCAGTATAAAACAGTAAAAAGGAAAATGAACATAATATTCATGTATCTTCTAAATGCAGGTCTGACTAGTTTCATTGATTCTTTCCAAGTTACACTTTACAAGGATTCTGAAATGGGCCCTCTCCCTTGAGGGGAAAGGTGCCTGTACCTTCTACGGGGGGAGATGTTTTGGTTGAGTGGAAAATCTTCCTTCCTCTGTCACCACCACCAAAAGAAATGTTTCAAATCGCTTATACTACGTTCGCATTAGCAGTTCCATAGGCTAAAACCCAAGAATTGTAGCCACAGTTGTCTGTGAGGTTTAGAGTTTTTTTCAGTGAAAGGGTAATTCAATGGTTGTTTTCGGTGAAAGGGAAATTTTTGCCAACAGTTAGTTTGTTTCCTCGTCGCTGAGTCACTTTTAAATTGAAAACTGATGTAAAACATGTTCACTCTCTATCATAGATTGTTTAATGCGCGTGTCCTTTGATTGAGCCATCAGGCTACAAAAGTGCTAGTGAAAAACGCCAATAGAAGAGACACTTGTAGCCGTTCACACAGACTGGCATTTTTGCTACTGAGAAAGTGCTAAGGAAAATCCTAGGGTTTTATCTAGATTCTGAAATGGGTATTTGTAAGTGGTTCTGATTCTCGGGAGAATTTGTTAATCATTGAAGGAGAACTTTTTAATATTTTTTAATGATAGGGATTTCACAAAATTTTATATTTTGCATTGGGGAATGTGGCCGATATTCTGTATCAAAACCAAGGCATCGAGGGCCTTGAAATGACACGATATATTATATATAAAGTGACTGGTACATGTTTAGAAGGCATAGTGTGCAAAACTGCAATAGGAGATAAAGTTGGTTTAACTTAACGTACTATATGCATGCGTCAACAGAATTAACTTCAAAACAACCATCGAAGCCTAGCAAAACTCTACTTGAAAACTGACCAATTGCATTTACACCCTTGGACAAAAGTTGATATTAGCACAGCTATTCAGTTCCTGGTTTTATGACAGTAACAAATGGGAAACATACTGCTATCCTAATGGTCATTTGTACTCAGTGCAATGTTAGAACTTGGGTTTTTGTAAGAGCATTTAGATGAAAATGTCAAAAAACATTGATATTGTAATTTTGTTCATTTTCTGGCATAAAATGAAATTGAAAATGTACTGTGTTTTTGAGATCTCATCTTCACCATTTTACATAAACAAAATTTGATCCAGTAATCATTTATTATCAGTCTACCTTTCTTTTTGATAACTCAAAAGGACACGGTGAGATTAGTAAAAGTAAAAAATCAAATTGTATAGAACACTTTTACTGAGTTGATATCTTTAGTTTTGTAGATATTTAGTTTTATACATACTTGTCAACGAGGCCCTACAAAAAGAGGAAAACAAAAAAGCATGTTATATTTTCCATAATTTTGTACGTACTTTCAAGTGTTATCAACTACAATAACACCCTGAGATAGAGTCTACAAAGTTAGGCCTACTTGAGAAACAGTGGAGTGTTGGGTAATTGGTATGTTCTATTACTAAGTAAATCTGTAAAGGCTGATTGGCTAACAAAGACAGAACAGCTGCTTTGTTGTTGCCAATTACAAAGAATACCCTTGAACTGGCTCAGCAACTGTTTCCTAATTCTCTAAATGCCAAACTCTTTTTAAGTCTGAAAGTCTGGTCATGCTAGTTTGAGCACAACACATGCCAGTCATTGTTCAAACATCAGCCTATTGATTATAGAAAGGATCTAGAGACAGCAATGCATTAATGGTTGAATAAAGGTGGTTGAATAAAGGCAAGAATGAATAAAGACAGGAATGAAACTGGCCATTGTCAATGAACAGTCAATGCTTGAGAAATGCTGTGACATACTAGCACAGATAGTCAGGAGAGGGAAACCAGCTCTTACTATGGGCGCTCAACCTTATCACACACCACAAAAAACTAAGTGCACAACCCAGATTCTATGTGATGTCTTTTCAGTAGCTTGCAGTTGAAAATAGTCTGTGGTGAGAGTGATAAAGTATGTTTGGAAGTTCAGGGTTCTGCGGTAAATGCTATTTTGAACGGCTGAAGTTTTTACGGTCCACGCCCGGTGTGGTAAAAGTTGGTTTCCAAATTCTAATACAGCGAGATATTGGAAATCAGAATGATCACCCTCACGGTCATATTTAACTGGTTGATGACACTGTTCATATTCAGTGCACCTGTTTGTTCAAACAACCAACCATGAACTTATGTAGGGCTTTAAGAACATGAGAATTTGCCATCTTCCTCAGGTGAGGCACAGCCTAGTCTTTGATAAAGCGGTAATTACCGGTAATGTTAGTTTCTTGTCAAATTAAAAGCAAGAAGTGGAAAACAAAAACAACAATAGCGTGCAGCATGGAAATGACTGCAATATTGCTGGTAGCTAATGTTGACAGATTCTTTGTCATGCACTGTTATGTGAAGTGAGCATTCCTTCTCTGTTTGACCTTAGTGGCTGAGGATGATATTTGCCAAATATTGAAACACGGTTTTTATGCTACACTCTGGCGTCGCTTTTGTTTTCCACTTCTTGCCAGTCTTAGATAATCATCTGATGAATTTGGACATCAATAAAAAATAAATCTGGGTTAAAGCCAGGATGTAACGCAATGTTTGTTTCAGAGCATGTTCCTGGGCGTAACCTTTTTGTTTTCAATCTTTGGTATTACTTGATCACGGCCACCTTATTCACACAAATGCATATTACAAAGAGCTTCCTCTTAGGTTTTAAAAACAATGCATTCCGCACTTAATCACAGAGCAAAATTGAAATTTTTTGCGTACCTCGTTATATTTATGTCTCAAATGCATTGTTTGTTAAACCTAAAAACAGGCTCATTTGTAAAACGGTGACTGCGTGAATAAGGTCTATGGAGGTTCATCTATTGCTTTAGCTCGAAGATTCATCAGTAACTTGACTAGAGTTTCAAATTTTTGCCTTCACCATTTATTAACAGCAGCTGACTTATAAAGTATAAATTACATTTAAAAGCAAGATCTAAATTGTGAAAATCTCTGAGAAAAAAATATCCTACAATACTTAAGAATTCTTAAAAATGTGAAAATCACCTGTGGCTAACAAGATCCAGTGTCTCCAGCAGAGGGAGTGTAGTAATCTTAGTTTGAAAATTAGCCATGATCAGCACAGGCTAGAATGGTATGGATGTCCAACTGATGTTCACAAACATGAGTATTTCGGTGTAAACATCGGCTCAAGTTGTTTGAAAATCGGCTTTGTTTGCAGCTTTAGTTGAACAAGCTTATCAGACTGCAGTTTGAACTTATCATATGTGATGGTATTACTGCTTATTGGAGACAGCTTATAAGGACCCAGATGGTTGATGATATAACACTCTTGAAACCTATGAATACTGATTCCCTTTGTCTTCCCCTACTTTAAGTGGATGAGTCAGCTGCGACAGGCAAACACAGAATCCTTTGAATATAGCCCCAAGCTTGTTAACATTTAAAAACAACTAATGATTTGAAACAAAACATGTCACAACTTTCACAGAATTAGAAATCAGACTTGGTCCATACCATAGCTATGGGAGAAGTTGTTAGGTTATTTTGCTTGACACATAACTGCATAAAGCACCAATTGTCTGAATTAGATTCATCTGGACTCTGGAGAACTGTGTCCAGTGTAAATCAACCACTGATAGATCTTAACACATTTCCCATGGCATTTTAGCACCAAGTTAAACCCAGTATTAGCAAAGCATTGACTTAACTGCCAAGATAAGTTGAGTTTGCTTTTAGAAAATTGTTCATAGACCAAGCTCATAAAATTACAGATCAATTTTACTATAGTAAGTAGCCTTAAAACGTCACACCTTTTTTGTCAGAAAGCGCATGGGAAATTTTTGCAGAGAACAGGTTGACAAGTTTGATCTTATATTAATTGTGTATTGTTGAAAGATTTTAGTGTTCCAGACAAAATGTATTCATTCAGTTAAAAACACCATTTTCTCAATTCTTGAACGTTATTCAAAAACCAAGAAACAGTAACTCTTGATTCGGCCAAAGCTAATTTCTCACCATGAATGATGTCATGGTTATGAGAGGTATGTAAAGACCACTGACACAAGAGTGAATGAATGAGTAACAGCCCACTCACACTTCCTACATGAGTAAAGTCAGCCACAAAATGTCAAAAGGGTATCAAATCGCCAACATGACTGCATCAGGCACTGGCCCACATTTTCAGAGAAACACCAACTCCATTGAAACTGGCAGTGTGCCAGACAGTTTACAACACTGTGCTTCCACTTAGCTCTTGGAGGTCGCTCAAATTGCACTTGTACACTCATTTAGACCTGGGCTTTGAGAATCAGACTGGTGTGCTGCTGCTGGGTATGTTTATCTAGGGGACTAACAGCATGTTGATATGTAGAACTGACAGCCACAGATGGGCTGTAGATAGTTTGTGCTGAGTTGTGCACCAATGAACATGGACATGAGGTGTGTTTATCATTGAGGTTCTGGAACCTTTGAGGTGTCATCCCTAGATATACTGAGCCCTTGATTAAGGAACAGGTTATCAACCTTGCTCAAGCAGTTTGCCAACCCAGGAGAGATGAGCAAGATCAGGTGTAAAAACACATACATCACAACACGCCCCAGATAGATCACTCTAAACTAGTACAGTTCAATTTTACAATTTCCTGTCTTTTAATTGTAATTGGGTTCAAAAGTGGCATTTTAAAATCTCACCAGTTTGGGACACAGTATGGTGGAGATAATAGGATATACATTACAGTATCATAAATTCATAGCTTCCAACAAAAAATATTTTGAAAAAAATGTGGGCATTCCTAGCAACCCTGAAAAAAGGAAAAGTGCAGTTTTGGCTACTATTTTTGTCTGAAATTAGTCAGACATTATTGCAACGTAAATTCTTTTAAAACATTTGTTAGAGGAGGCAGTGTGGCCTAGTGGGACAAATGTCCACTTCCTTTAAATGTCGTAGGTAAGAGTCCCATCGGTGCTCAGTGCAAGACCCTTGAGCCAGGTTTGTGTACTCCTCAGCTCGGCTTTAACAATATATTAATAAAGCATAAAAATGGTTTCAGGTGCTCAGTGTCATGGGCCCACCGTACCAGCTTGCGCACGTCTGGTACAACGCGTAGCAGACTGTCTGCAATAAATTTTTAACGTCCGTCTCATAATTTTAGGACTAGGTCTTACAAACACGTATTACAGTTGTAGGGATTTGAACTTGAACAGTGTACGATTGGAAGAAAAGAATTGAAATTTTAAAAAAATCCATGAAAAAAGTGACATCGCTGTGAGGCTTTGTCACGTGAATAGCAAAATTCAGGGTTATTTTAGTTGACAAGACTGAACCTTGAAGACTCCTTGACCTTGACCATACAACTTTGACAAGTTTGTCAATGGGCAGCATACCATAGGGGGGCTGGGGTGCTATAGCCCCCCCGCACTTTTTTTAATGCTGCGCCGCCCATGTTGTCGGGTGAATAGCAAAAGATTATTTTCCAAACGTTGGTTAGAACAGTGAATTCCTTGTCAGAAAAAAGCATAAATTGGCTTAATGTGTGAACGATTAGTCAGGTGAGTAGCAATTGGTTTGTTTGGCTGGCCCTTCCGGTAAACAGCAAAAATTGTTTTATTGGGCCAACTTGTTGGGTAAATAGCAAAAATTGCCTTATTAGACTGACTTGCCTTTCCTGGCATCTAAAATTACAGGTTACAAATGGGTTGCATGAAAACAGCATTTCAAGTGTGTAAATGACAGTGTCAATTAAAAATATCTGATTCCACGTGAAATATGAATGTCAAAGCTACACACATCATTCAACTTAGACACTCAGAGTTTGCCTTGAACAAAAATCAATAGCACGCAAATTCTGGTGAAAACAAAGAATTATGGAATAATTGATTGAACCGTATGAGAAATGAAAACATTCAGACTAATGGCTTGCAAGGAGCTTTCAGTAAGAAGATGGAATATACTATTAATCAATTTAAAATGAGAACTTCTACCTTATCAAAATTTTATATTCGTAAATCACTTTCAAAAATCTTGTTTTTAAATTTTTTGGTTAATGTGAGCGTTCACATATTACGTCATCTAAATTTGCCACCTCCCCCTCTATCCAGCCTCTAATTATGTTATCACGGCCAACCCCCGTGTTTTTGGAAGAACTGACATTCTCATATTTGTTTTACAGAATTCTACTAACAAGAATTACATGATACAATAAGTAAAGAAATAACCATGACACTTGGCAAATGTAAAGAAAGTAATAAAAAATCAAAATATACGATTACTAGTCCATACACATCTATAAAAACTGCCGGTTGCAGCGCTCTGACATATTTCCATGAAGCAGACGGAGGGAAATTGAGAAACTATGCTTCATCCGTTACATACACAGCTAAATTTTGTGTCGTTCTAACAAAAAATTTACTTTCAAGATTTAACGGAGTAAAAAGTATTTGACAACTTGATCAGAATCGGTAATTTCTACGAGTTTCCTAATGTAGCTGTAATTAGCCATTTAGTATTTTTGAATTATAAAAAACGTCAAAAACTCAAAAGTAGAATTGAACTGCAAGCAGGTATCTTACCTTTTTTCACTTTTCACCTTTTTACGACAAATTGGCAACTTCATGATCAGTTTTAATAAACCCATAAGGCAGCTTCAAAATGCACAATATGTTTCACGGGGGTGCGGGTGCACATCACAATCGCCAAAATGTTGCAAACACCCTCCTGTCAGCAGAACATGCAGTGGGATCTGCCGCAGTCATCAACCAACAGTGTAATACTGTTTGATAACAAGACCGCTGTAGATTTATTCACCTCATCCAGATTAGAAACATCTGTCCGAAAACATCAATACGAACTGAGCACTCTGCGCACGCTCGCAGATGGTTAAGTCGCCGACATGGGCTCGACAAAAGGAGACTTTCGATACAGAGTAAACAAGTTGGAAAGGCACGTTGAAAGTCTTTTAGCGAGAAACTCACCTGCTAAAGAACGCACCTGGCATTGTTTACTTTTAAGTGCGTATTGTCCATCAACAAGAAGTGATTTATACTCGCCAGAAAGACAGTTTTCTCACTTGGAAGTAACGTGATTTGCCACAGGAACAGTAGGCCTACTCGAATTTACAAGTGGCGGTGACGAATTAGGTCATGGAAACATGAAAACTCTACGCGTTATCTGTAATCTCATATCAATCGATCGAACTCAACACACTAAGTGAATATTCAGTATCTACCTACTTATCTCTTAAATAACTTGTACGTTCTTTACCTGAGAAAAACGTGAGGAATTTCTGAGGAAGATGACTAACTTCCCATCTCTTCTACAAATAAACCAAGTATCCCACAATGCATCAGATGTGCACAGTGCACCCTTTTGGTGGTATGCGGTACCCATTCATCTTATTCACTGACCGAGATAAGACTATTATTTTATGAGAGCGAATACTGATATCATCTGCGGTACGGACAGATGAAGACTCGTTTGAACATTATTTGCTCTCTAATTTAGATTTGATTTCCAATGTTCATTGCCTTGGGCCGAAAGTACATTTTCTAACGAAATAAAAACACCAGAACAGAGATATAATACTGATTTCTTCAGCTTCAGCAATGACCAAAAGAACAGGAATAATAAAACCAGGAAGGCCTGTTAAAACTAATGACAACTTTGTTAGGAAGTTTCTTCGCCGACTGATGAATTTGCCAACTCTGGGATGGCTGCTCTCTTCTTGGCTCAAAAGACTAGAATAATAAGAGCATGTAATCTCTCTGCTGTTGGGAAAGGACTGCTCACTGAACTACGAGTTTTTAAAAAGTTGAAATGTCTTATTTTTTCTGGCTTTTAAAGGAATTTTAGGAAGAATAGTCAACTAAATGTAAAATTAATTGTTAATCATTATTGACTGGGGCAAAAAAATGTGTTGATATTTGAAGATTTTATCTGAAAACTAGTTACGTACTTGGGCAGGTATAGATATCTGATATTCTGTTATGTACTGTGGTACCACAAAAAGGCTAAGATGGTGCCTCTCTGCCATGGGTGAATGTTACCTCAGTTTGTTACAAACACAACCCTGTCACCACTTGTACTCCCTTGAAACTGATCAGACTGTGTTCCCATATCTCTCTTGTTGCAGATCCCTGCTTGCTAATTCATCGGTTTGCTCATAAACTGGACTTTGGTGACAAGGAACATGAAGTCAGTATGACTGCAGTGCGGCTGGTATCTCGAATGAAGCGAGACTGGCTGGCTGTGGGCCGACGCCCGTCAGGCCTGTGTGGTGCTGGTGAGTTGGCTCAATTTTTGCGTGACCCAGGAATAATAATAATAACAATAACAATAATAATAATTGAATAATAACCTTCTTGGTTGTTATCAAGTTGATTGTGGTTGTGGATTGATTGCGAGAAGATAATTTCATAACACCAAGGTCAATGCTTTTCACAATTATTCCTGATGTAACCCTTAAGCAGGCGCGCATCCAGAGGGGGCTCGGGGGAGGGGGGTCTCGAATGAACCCCCATCTGGCAAAGTGGGCAAAATAGGTCCACCTCAGACAAACAAAATCTCCAAAAACGGTAGAAAACTAGACAAAAGTGTGCTAAAAAGGTAGGAACTACCAAAATTTGACAAATGCACAATTCTTAGCTCTGAACATACCCCGTGAATCTTAGTAAAAGTTGCAATTGCAAAATCCTCGTTTTTTGGATAAAAAATCCTATAACATGCCTTGTTCATTGTACTATGAGAAACCACCGCTATGTGGCAACTTTTTACTTTAGCCTCTGCGTATCTACCAAAATTAAATTCCTTGACGGAGCTTCATGAATTTGGAAAACAGATTTCTATAATAGAGGTAGATGACTCCTGTGTAATCTGCGCCCTCTAGTGGCCATTTTAATAAGTTTTGCATCTTCATCTGCCAAACTGCTCAAGGGATCATTAGGATATTTCATTGATGTCTTCCCATTGAGATGAGCATGGCCTTCTCGCGGCAATTTCGATTTTCTTTGCGCATGCCTCTGTATCTACCGGTATAATGCTTCTTGGTGGATTTTCATGAAATTTGGCATTGGTGTCTTGAGGATGATGGAATGTTAATGTGATTTTTCAATTTTTTGCCATATTGTCATAGCTATCCAAATTGCAAAATTTTTTCACGTACGTTATTACAGTAAAAACTCTCCATTGTGGGCAGTCTTTAGAATTTAGGACACAGATATTCCAGCTGAAATTGAATTTTCTTGATTATGGAGATTGACCGTGGGTAATTTTGGCTTTCATCATATTTTCAAGTTTCGGATACAGCATTTTATGTCGACATAATCTGAAAATAGACTTGGCATTTAATAGAATGGCCGGAATTATCCATGCCATAGGTGCCTTTTGCTACACTTCTTTACACAGTATTTTTTATCATCCAGGTAATCCCGTCTCTTTTCAGCTCTCCTGGTGGCAGCGCGCATTCATAACTTCAGCAGGTCTCAGAAGGATCTGGTAAAAGTTGTCAAAGTTTGCGAAGCAACAATCAGAAAAAGGTAGTTGCCCGAATTCATGCTACAGTCTGTGTTATTTCATTAGAGGGGCGTTCCTTATTGTTTACGATTTGTGTTGTTTTTGGTTTTCATGCTATTACAGCTGGTTCTGTCTCCTAGCGACGGTTTAATAAAGCAATCCTATACAAAAGAAAACAGAATTTTGGCACCTTGATACTTTTCTGTTATCATTTTAAACTGAGCAAAAATTTACGTGCCATGGATGTAATTTTTTAAAATTCCCATATTATAAAGTACTTTAAAGGTGTATTTTTGGTAACTATTTGCTTGTTTTGAAAATCTCATGGATTTTTCTTAAGTACGTAAGATGTTTTGATGGAAAATTTTGTTTAGTTTAGCTACAAATAGTATTTTGGGGTCGTGATTTCACTCAAATGTAGTGACTATCAATGTATCCTATTTTTATGTGCTTTGAAAACAGTATTGAGTGATAATTATTTGCTTTGAAACTGAATCATATGCCCGCGGGCATATATTCGGTTTCATTTGACGTTTTCCAATGGTAGTTTTCAGAATGTCCACCCATGGGCCTATTTTCAGAAATTTCCGGTATAAAACTGGTCTCAAGCCATTTTTTTACTCAGATGAAAAGTGATTTCTGGGCTTGCATAGATTTTGTGGTTCGTTATTCCTTGACGGCGAATAAAATGAAATGCCTTCACAAGCCAACTTGTAGAGCCTAGCCTCGAACAATAATGAATGATCTGTCAGTTTTTTGTAAGCCTCTAACAATTTGAGAACATTTTTCATACGGGTAAATTGTCTAAATCAAAACCTGGTTTTGTGATGGAAGGCTGGCTTATATCCTCTTATCGCATAATCACGTTTGTGTACGATGTTTTCTCTAATAGTTCATACACTCTATTAGTTTGTACACGGCCCCTTGAAACATGGCGTTTGTCTCTAATAGTTTGTAACTTGGGAATTTTTGTGTTCTGAAGAGTTTGTCTATATGTCATTTTTAAAAATTTGTTTTAATTTTTTAATGTAAAATTAGTGTTAAAAATAATTTCTTTAAAGCGGTTATAAAGCTATGTTCCATCTCATAAACTAAGTTTTGATTTAGACCACTTAAACAACATAAAATTTTTCTCAACTTCTTCTTTTCTCAAACGAGAAGTGATTTTGGTGCTTAAAAAGAACTCTGGCAGTTCATTTTTTGCTTGACACAAATAAATTGACACGCTGTGACAACTCAATCATGGGCAGCGCAGCTCTGAAATAACTAGGGGGGACCATAGCCCCCCAGCCTCCTGTGGTGCGCCACCCATGTCAATGTGTCAAGCCCTTCTGGAGCAATAATGAACTATCAGTTCCTTTCAAGCCAAGAATTACACTTATTCTGACCAAGATACAATTTGAGACCAACTTCATAGCGTTAAGTGATCTAAATCATTGTAGGAGAAGATGGGGTTATAGCCACTCAATAATAAGTATAGAGATAGTATAAATGTAATTACCAGTAGTTTTTGTTTGTAGTTTAGAAAGGGCCTATTGGCATAAAAAACACTAGTTATGGTCTCTTGTTTTTTTTTTGAAAATGAAGCCGGCTCAGTACTTTTTAGTTTTTCACTTTTTGAAAAAAGAAAATCCTCCTGAGATGAGCAAAAATGATGCGGGATTTTTTTACTGTGCTTACACAATAGACCTTGGCTGAAATAGACGTGGGCAAGTGGTGGGTGCAGGTCTCAAACCGAGTCGGGACAAATGCTGGGCGTAATACAGGATTGTACAGACAGCTGAGTCTGTAAGCACCATTGTCTCTGTTCATGAGATTATGCTGTTATGAAATCCAGGCTTCCTAGCTGATTCTACTCTCATAATCATGAGATTCTCTGTCAACTAAGCTGTGCTCCTGTTGCAGGTTGCTTGAATTTGAAGATACTCCTTCCAGTAAACTGACCATTGACGAGTTTCAAACTATTGATCTTGAACAGGAGGCTGATCCACCATCATTCACAGAAGGTCGGAAGAAGGCCAAATATTTACTACAGGTGATACAAATTCAGCAAACATACACAACATTTTAACATAACATGGGTGGCGCAGCACTGAAAAAAGTGGGGGATATAGCCCCCAGCTCCCTATGGTGCGCCGCGCATGCATAACCACAGTGCTCATGAGAAGAAAATCTGAAAAATGGGATTAACATATTTTACCCACTACGTACAAAGTTGCCTCTGGCTCAGACTTATCTCCCATGAATTTGTTGTGCCATCAGCTAAATAGTCTATTTCTCCTGACATTTAAAAACTAAGGTTATTGTAAATGTTCTCTGTTATTTTCTACTTTGTTAGTTAGATAAACAACACAAATCGTGTTCTCTGCATCTGCAGAATAACAAAACAAGATTGACCTACTTAATTAGTGAGGTCGCACTGAACTCGTCAAGGATTTTTTTCTTTTAAACACTGTTCTAAACTCACTTTTTACGCTAGTAACAACAATGTCTTCAAACGCTAAGTGGTAATTGTATTATTTACTGCCAACAGCCGTAGATCTTATCAATATAACCGTTTGCAATTTGTGGTGCAATCAGCTGGATTGTTTACGGAAGTCATGCATCGCTGCGTTGACAGAGGTCAACTGTGACTACTTCAGTAACAATGTAAGTGAGAGGAA
Source organism: Phoronis australis (assembly GCA_002633005.1). Lineage (NCBI taxonomy): Eukaryota > Metazoa > Phoronida > Phoronidae > Phoronis > Phoronis australis. The sequence goes on along the minus strand of NMRA01000369.1, from coordinate 365,762 downwards.
GTCAGCTTATGGAACTTTAAGCAAACATGGCAATGAGTACTAAAATTGGCTCAACTTTTGCAAAGCTTAAAAAATGTATTCATCTCGGTTTACGCTCCGAGAATGGCAATTAAAAGCAAAATGTTCGAAGTTGGGTTTGCCTCAAATTGGACCAGACATCCTCCGTCAGGCTCATACCAGTTTGGACTGGCTCAGCACAAACTGGTTCAAAGTAAGCAGTTCACAACCCATTCAACACAACCAGTTAGAAGCAGCTGGTTCCAGCTCATCCAAGTTAGAGATGCTCCGTCTTTCGGCTTCAATATTGTCAAAGTCAACACAGCATTAAGAAGCTTTATTAAAATGTATTCTCAAATGTTGCCCTTCAATGTGACATCAGCTTTTTAAAGTAAACAATATGAAATACAAATTTTCATATCGTTAAGCTAAACGTGACTGATTATATTTGATTTTTCAAAGACTCCTGGAACTATGAAAAATACTCAGATGCATGTTTCAAATGCAAACTTTTTTATTGTCTGCTTTTGCAAGGTCAGATCTAAGATCAAAAACTTTTGTAACTTTGGCTAAACCATTTAGTGGTGGTTTTCATCTATCTGCCAAGGATTTCTTACTCTGGTACCTGCCGTAGATGTATAATCTCCATACCATGGTTATCAGAAATGTGTTTCTCAGTCTGTGATTGGCTAATGCTGTTACTTAAGTACCTTCTACTGCTTAACACAGTTAACAGTTTAGTCCATAATTATAAAATTTGGGAACTTTTTAACTAATGAATTAGGAATACTTTATATAATCATACAATAAAAAAGTAAAATGCCAGGTGAAAGTACCCAGGAAATGTTCTACTACAGCTCAGGGCTCACTGACTAGCAGAACCACAGTTCTTTACTGATCGACTCGAAATTTACTCACAACAAATAACTGTGCAAGAGATTGAAGCCTATAGCTTTTGACAGAAGTTGGACCTAGAACGATGTTGTGGCAGCCATTTTCAAGCATTCTCTTTGAGGAGTTGCTGCTTTGGTCCCTTTCTGGGGTTATTTCTGAAATTTGGCATTTGAGTAGATCTCATTAGAGTTACCAGAAATATATCCATAAGAATTATTAGTAATTAGTTATTACAACGCAATTATATCAGAAATGCGTTATCTGGTCGACGCGATAATTATAATTGTTCTTTAGTTGCATCTATTTCAGACTGCTTTTTGTAAACTGATGACATTTTTGCTTTAATCTTGTTCAATATCCTTTAATTGTACTATCCCACGTTTATCTAGGTCCTTTCTTAAGACAGTACTTTCTGCCATTTTGTTTAGCTTGAGGAGCAGAATAAATTCGGTGAACTCACAGAGGAGATCATCTCTGTTCAAGCGGAGATAGAAAGAGCCTTGGATCAAAAGAAGAAAGGAACAGATTCAGGTTTACTTATTTTAAAAGATTTCTCCGCGGAGTACTGTTGTGCGTGAACTTAGGATCCTGCTTACTCTCACGTTTGAGTATGCGTGAACTTGGAATTGAATATTTATTAAAGCCGTCAGGTGAAATTTTTTGTTCACTGTAAATAATTGTTATTATTATTGGTCACATGATCACATATTTTCTCCTTTCCCCAACATGTTTCACAGAATCGGAAGAATAATTACCGTATGTGAATGGTTAAATTAATTGCTCTTTGGTGAGTAAATCACCAATAGTTGAAAAGGGTGGTTAAAATTTTCATTATTTTATTAGAGTTAGTGCAGGGCAAATTTATATCAAAGTGAACTTAATGATTTGAGTGAAATTGCCAAGTTTTCATTCTGTATTCCAAGTTCATGCACTACATTACAACATTGAAGTTAAGTATTGCTCTGCTAGTTCTTGTCAACCTTTAAACGTTTGGACAAAGTTAAAAACCTCCTTTTAAAGTGCTAAATGGGCTTGCAAATTTATCAATGGCTGCAGAAAAGACCACTCAGGTTGAACTGCAAGACCCACCATGTGAGGCAACGAGGGTGCAAAAAATGCGGCAATCCGTCAAGAGGTTCTAATAATGAAACAGCAGATGGCACACCCAATTTTTTATGAAATCATCAAAACAGGGCTTTAATAGTAAAGTACACGCCATAAGTACGCAGACAAAATGACCCGGAGTTACCGTCATGACGGCCGAGCGCAAGCTGGGCTGATTTCATCATCAAAGTAGTCTTCTCTCACGATAGAGATAGTAAGGTGGTGTAGCCGTTCTGAATTTTGACGCCATGTTGTCATTTCCAGTCAGTTGCTATTCGCAGAGTTAGCTGGCTGTCATGACAAGGAAGTGGTATGTTTGTCATGTACTGTTACTTATTAAGTTTTGTTACCAGTACAGCATCCCACGCCTCTCAATTTATCTTCTTCATATTCCAGAATGTGCCAGTATATGCTCAGAGGACCCTGAAATTTCACAGTCCAGCTCAACCTTTGATGAATCTGCAGATCCAGATTATAGCAAACTTTCACTGACTGGAGACCCTTCAGACTTGAAAGATGACCACATCATCCAGTCTTTAAAAGATAGCATCAACGACGATAGCTTGGACGCAGATGTGGCCATTTTAGAGAAGGTGACTTTTCTTGTTGTCAAAGTGATCAACACAACTATCTTTAAGCGTGAAGGTACCATTCTGTTGTTGGTTATAAGGACTTTAAAAATCTCAAAATTACTGCAAGAAATTTGTGGTTAGAAAATTGTTCTGTTTTGTTTTTAAAGTACTATGTTCAAGTAAGTACAAGCTGGTTCAACAACGAATTATAGAGATTAGTAAAAACTCTTGAATTCTTTTATGGCATTAGTAATTAGGAGATTTTTGACATTTCTCTTGCCAAAATCCCGCGTCACTACAAAGATTATGAAAAAGGTGGATTTCATTATCGGAACAGATAAAGCGTCCCTTTATTCCGCAACATGGTGGCCGAGTGCAAGCAGAATTTCACGCTATGTCGGTTGAGTGTAAGGAATTGTCCATCATAGGACCCATCCGTAATTATGATTAATTTAAATCAAGTGGGAAAGCTATGGTTCGTACCTAATCAATCCTAAACAAACCTCACGATATCTTTAAAAGATGCACTGCGCTGCAAACACAAATGACAATAGCAATTCTTCACTTATTTCACACAAAAACAATTGACAATAGACCTTTTTTTCATAGGTCAATTACTTCACTGAAAATCATTTAAAAATTCCATAAGTTGTTTTATGACGTCTATGCAGTACAAACAATGCCAGTGATTGACTAAAAATCTCTTAATCTTCATTTTTTTTGGAAAAATGGACAAAATAGAACTTCACTTGTAGGCCATATTGTGTGCTAAATAAGTGAAGAATTACTGTACTCTGTTTTTCAATCACCTTTTGCAATACTACTTAACATGATAGTTGCCTTTGTGTCACATCAGATTAAAACTGATACATGTACTGTACATAAAATAAAAACTTGATTTTGGTTGTATTGCACATCGCTTTTATTGAGTATGCTTGTTCCATTCGTCACAATACCAATACGCTGGACTTGGCCTACACCTTGATACAATAAGGAGTCATGAAAATTTACAAAAATCTTAACGTTTCTCTTGTATTGGTCATGGGTCTCAATTTTGCCTACGTGTATCGGGATTGCGTAGCTTTATTCGCATGTGTATAATGATACAATTTCGAAAGGCAAGGTGTCGAAAATTTACAATGAACGGTAGAGTACAGGATGCTCTAAAATAAGCCGAGTTTTATTTGATTAATTGTTTGCTTTGAATTTATTATTTGTTGTTGGACATTTCCACCTATCCTCCCATCAAGCTACTCGTCAGTAATTTCGAGTGTATGAATAATTGTATTTTAATACTCGATGTTTCATTTCTTGATTTGGTTATGGTGACACAGTGCCTAATAATACTTATTTGCGGAATTTGCGCAAATCAATGAATGCCATTTTCCGATGGACCATGTCTAACACATTTAGATAGCGTTAATTAACTAAAGGTTGTCATGCTTTCAAAAAACATCTTCCACTGCATTTAGAGTTCACAAGGACAATCTTCCTCTATTGAAGCAAATGTTGATCCTATACATGTGTTTTGTAAAGTGGTTGCCAGTATTGTTTGTGATTATGATTTTGCAATGGCCCAGTTGTACACATTAATGCATTAATTGCTTGCATATTTCATGCTTCCTTCTTAAAAATGTTGCACCTGTCTGTTATTTATTACTTGTCGTTGAAGTCGCTTTGAGAATTCTGTCACTCCGAATTCAGTCTACGTTATTAATTACAGTCCGAAATTGACAACGTTCTTATGCCGCCTCCCAAGTCACCATGGGAGTCTAAGTTGGGACCCCGACCTACTGCTGCTAGTCTTGGTCTGAAAGAATCGATAGAAGAATGCATGAGGACAGATACAGAAAAATGTAGGGGGCGCTTCAATCAACTGTTTCTCTATTCATTGTTACTTGATGCGAAAACACAACTTGTGTAACTCATTGTAATATAGTTTTCACAATATTGTGGAGCCACAAGGTGCCTTGTATTTAGGAACGATGACTAACTGTTTCCTGTGAAAATTGCATCACCCTCTGCCACTGTTCATAGACGACTGCAAGGACCCGGACCATGAGTAAGATAGCTTAAATCTGATTCCGCCCTGTGTATTGAAAAATTGATTCCTGGTAGGTTCAGAGGCAATGCAGTTTCTGAGGGAACCAGTTAGTCATCAGTCCCCAGTAGAAGGAGCCTGGTGAATCTGCATTGTTGGGAAAACTATATCACAGGAAGATATAGAAGGTGAGATTTGTAATTTTTCGTAAGTGGAGTAAAATGTCTTATTTGAAAAAAATGGATTAGTTGGACATAGGCACATGTGTTTAAATAAATATTTGTACATACGATTGTTTCTCAACTACTTTTTGCGGACGCTTAATTAGGATGTCAAAAATTAGTGCATGTCACCTTTTTCTCGTGCCCTCACCATTTGACAGTGTGTAGCCCAACTTATGCATCATCTGACAGTGTGTAGCTCAGCTGATGGTGGGGTATTGAAATACTTGTCTGCGTTGTACATTTAGCTATTAAGCTTACGTCAGTTTGGTTTTATAATGATCTGTAATAGTAAGGAATGAAATGCATGTGTTATCAAAAGATGAATTGTTGTAACAATTTTGTGGTTTTCAGTTGAGGAAAATGATGATGGTGAATTGGATCTGAATGGAATTAATGATGCTGAACTAGACCAGGTAGGAGAGTGATGTCCATAACAGTGGGATGCAAAATTATCATAGAAATGCCAACCTGTCCTTGTCCAAATCTCCAGATTTTTCGCAATGCAGAAACCAACCAAAGTTACATCAAAGCTTGAGTTGGGGTGCAGAAACGACTGATTAGAAAATACGTCCTCATTGATGACGCGATGATTGATTGGTAATTAAGCTCCTACAGTGTCAATAATAACATACAAAGTGAAGACACAATGAGCCAGTGCTTATCTGAAACAGCAGTATGTTATAGTTGACTATAGTGTTCAGTTTGAGAGAGCCACATTGTTGGAGGTAACCCAAGAACCGCATTTAATTTTTGCTAATTCTTCAAATTTGTGGGTATGCATCTAGTTGCACAATAAATTCGACTAAACTGCAGTTATTTCAGACAGTCCACATGCAAGAATCAAATGACCCGACTAACAAAATATAGGAAATGTACGGTTTTTTAGTCTAAGGTAAACACGTTGTTTATGTTTTGTGAGCCAAAATTCGCCTTTAATGGGAATTGACAAGGAGTTAAACTTCACAACTGTAAATTGGGTGTGGACGTGCAACCCAACAGGGATTTGGAAGAAAAAAATGGGGTGTCCACTTTTATAAAACATGTTAAGCGATGTTCACTGCACCACAACCAACTTGTATACCAGTACAGTTGGTGTTTGATTTACTGATGGGAACTTTATGAGGAACAAAGTGTTATAAATGGTAACTCGGTGCAAATGCACCCTAATACCAGACTCGTTTTTGCTCACTGTCTTTGATTCTATCTCCTAGTTTATACTGGATGACGACGAAGTGCTGCGTAAAACTGAACTTTGGAATAAGTTGAACGCTGTCTACATTCAGGAGCAAAAAGGTTGGTCCACTCAAGCTATGTAATTACAAGCATTGGCACCAGCTCAAGTTACCTTAGCAACACAGTGCACAAATGATGACGTTAACAAATTTTTAAGTTTAATGCATTTGGCTGGTTATCCCAGGGGTGGCTTGCATTTGTGCCACTAACTGTCTTGACTTCAGACATTCAATAGGCTACTGATCGTGTTATGCTAATCCTAGGGTAAACTGGTGCCTTGTACTGTGGTAAGTCCCCTATAATGATTAGTTCCTGAAATTATTTATTTCAAATATTGACTTTTAATTACTGTATTTGTGAATTGTCAGTATGATGCGTGTGCATCAGGGAATCGTAGCTTGCTGCATCATTCATCTGATTTAATCACTGAGTGTCTGTGATCCTAAAGCGAGTACTGTCAGTGCTAATTGTAAGAACATATCGTATCCATGATATGACCATGATTTGATAAGTCATGCTTTTTCCTTTCTTTGTCCACGCTTCAGGCCAGGTATTCAATTGAAGCTACTAATCTGAATCACAGCTTCAATGAATGATTCCCCATTCCTTCTGTAAAAACAATGCACCTGTCTTTAGTCAAACTGACTTGTGAAGAGGTGACGGAGGTTTGTCAATTTATGGGCAAATACTGTAAGTAAGCTGGTTCCGTGATTGGTTGTGACTTGGCTTTAGTAGTTGTTATATTGGGATTTCAAAGAAACCAACAAAATTTGTCTTCTGCACACTTCAGTAGATTTTTCTCTTCACCAGCATACATTTTGTACACTTAACCACTTTGTTAATGTTGCCTATCCTACCGTAAGAAGCAAAATTGGTTCTGGTTTGTGTTGTTACATTCAAAATTCGTGTGGTGATAAAATAGATATTTAGTTGTCCCCATTTTCTTAAGAAAATGTCCGCTGATGTCAGCTGAAATGAGTAAGGACTCATCTTGTCATTGTTCTCTAGAGTCACCTGCTGCCAGCTGAATGGGTCAGTATGCTTCTTTTTTATTGAAACAATGAGGTGCAGGTTTCAAAATGAGGTCAGACCCAATAATGCTTTTTTGATCTAATTTGAGGGGCTGTCACCATGATGCTTTGTGTCTTATGCGATGTGTTGTCTGTGTAGAAAAGGAAGAAAAGGAAGCCCGTGACAAAGAGCTAGGCATTCAAAAGCCAGAGGCGAAGAAAAAACGTAAATACAAAAAGAAACAATCACTTCAGGCCAACACTGCTGGGGAGGCCATAGAGAAAATGTTACAAGAGAAGAAAATCTCAAGTAAAATCAACTATGAAGTATTGAAGGACTTGAATAAAGCCAATGTTAAGGCCATTCCTGAGAGGCCGCCTGGTGGCGGTGATGGAACCGTTCCTATTAAGTTTACTGATGCTGCAGAGAACAGGTAAAAAGTCTTGAGTGCTAAGTAGTCTGAGCTTTGTTAATGAAGTGTACCAGGCTTGTTATAGTAAAAGTAGTGACTCATTCCTAACACAAATTCTAAAACAAATGCCACTTTAACATCAACCAAAGCCCGAGGTCTAATCTTTGTGCTCGAATCCGAAATCGAAGTTATTGTTAACATTTTCTGTTCTAAATTCTTGCAAACTCAAGATAGATGTTTATTATTGTGTACTCAAGTACGTTATGGTTTTGCATATAATTTTTCGATCAATGCTCGCACTTGACGACCCCTAGATTCAGGCTACACACTCGAGTAAAAACTCATTGACAAGATTTTGAGTAAAAACTCGAAATTTCGAGTTGGAACTCGAACTGTTAGCTTTAATGCTGGGGTCATCAAGGGTACACTGGGATAAAGCTGTTGGTATTCTTGCTTAGACACTTTTCTTGAGTTCAGACAAAAGTTGTATAGATAGTGGCAAAAACTGTTCAGTTTGATTTCGAGTGCAACGATTAGACCCCAGGCTCACAGCCAGAAAAATAATCTCCAAGCTCGGACTCAAAATTATTTTTGATATTTTATGTTCTCTGGACTAGTATGTTCTGATGCAGATGAGTTTCTAATCCAAGTTTGCACTTGATGACCTTGACATTAAAAAGCTATATAAGCTTGACCTTGAATGGTATTGTATACCTTTTTAGTGTGATATGTGAATACAATGTTGACAAATAAAACTTTTGATTTTTGAGGTTGTTCTGAAAAGAGTGTACGACGTGTAATTTTTTACTTATTTATCACACAATATGGCAGGCAAGTGAAATTCTATTTTAATTTCTCTACAAAATTAAAGATTAAGAACATTGTAGTCCATTACAAACATAGTTTGCCATGTTTAGAATTCATAAAACGACTTTTATTCAAGTTGACATTATTTGGAAAAGGTAATAATCGGCATTTGAAAATTGAAAGCATGATGATTCTGGCAATTAGTTTTGAGAAAAATAAGCGGAAAATTACATGTACCGTAACACTGTATGGTCTGATTGTAACAAATCATGTCATCTATTGTTTAACTTTGTCTTAACCTCTTACCTTCGCAATAAATTAGTATGTCAAGTTTTCTAATTGATTAGTATTTTATATCAGTTGTCCAGTGTCAACACACACATTGGTGCTAGGACTGAACTTGAAGCTATTTTGGCATTGTCGTGTATTTATAATGATCATGTTTTTCTTTAGGCTGAAAAGGACCAGCGGATATTTACAAGAGTCTAGTCAACAGGATTTACCTGAAAAGAAGCCCAAGCTTGAACAGCAGGTGTTGGTTGAAAGTGGTCCTGTGGAGTACGATAAGACAGGTGTATATGAAAAGACTGGTGTTTACTACTGTAAAATCCTGTAGATAAGCGCATGATTTATAAACAGAGATAATGTATTTCCTGGGATTGATGACTTATTGGGGCCATACATGTTCTTCACATATCACTTTGGGATGGAGAGGGCAACTAGGCCCTATAATGGCTTAGAATCTTACAGACAGTTGTAAATGGGGTCGTCAATCATCAGTGGTTCACTGCGCACAATTAGCCTTTTGAAATTGACATTCAAGGTCAGTGAACCCTGCTCTTAGTCACACAAGTGTCCTTAGTTGGCTTGTGTAAGTAAACACAGCTTAACAAAGGGTTTATGGTCCTGGTCCAGGGGATAATTGTTTTATTATCCAGAATGTTTTTCAATAGCCAAGCTTGGAATGTATAAGTTAAGCTGTTTTGTTTTGTTTTCTACCAAATTATGGTCCATGACCGCAGTGATAATTACTGCCAGAAATATTAATGTATTGGCTGACCAACACCATTCTATGAAAATAATTCAAACTATTTCATCAAAAGGTGATTTTATGATTACCTGCAACTTCAAGTGACCACTGAATATCTTCACATGTTCTCTGGATGATTGGACTCCATCTCCTTAAATCGTAACTCGAGTTTCTTCCAATACATCTCATTCTGGGCTTGGTTATTCAAAACCAATGTGGGACAGTAAGACAATTATTTTCTTATTCAGGACCATAAACCCTTTATTAAGCTCCCGCAACTTACAACTATGAGCAAAATTCTAAGTCACTATGCTTACTAGTTACACTATCCAAGCCCAAAATGTGGGCATACATAATTTTACTGAAAATCTCTTAAGTTCAGTGATACCTGCATGCCTTTCCATTCAAGTTTATAAACAAAAGTTACGGGACTTTTTGTGTTTGCATTGAAACGTCCAATAATGTTTCTGTCTGTTTGTGTTCTGTTTAGATGATGGAGATATTGATGGTGAAGCTGATGATGATGACGACTATTACGCTGACGATGACCAGCACTTGAGTGCAGCACAGTTGCTACGGCAACACACAGGTGAGCTTGGGACAAAATTGCAGTCTGCATTCAAGCACTAATTATCACACTGGACAACTAGTGTCACCTAGTGGACTGTGTAACAGTATTGTTCAAATGTCATTCTGAGGGCACAAAGTTTGTTGTCCATACGTGCCCTTCAGGCACCAGTTCCCTGTAATTATATCAATCAAATGTGAAAGCAAAATCACGAGTTATATGGAAGGAATGTCTACAGAAATAGGCAAGTATGACTGTATGTGTTACTGTGACCTGTAGCTGGTGATAGCGAAGGTAAATGTAGTGCAGTTGTAGTACAGCTTTTGTTGTCTACCAGGGTCTTGGATCCTCGAGGCTTCTTGCTCATAGTCTAGAGTTTTCTAGTTAGAGTCTGCAGGGTGAGTGCACTTACTGTGTTGGCACTTACTGTACTGGCCTGTTTAAATTGAATTCTGCAGTCTGCTCTTTGGAAGCTAAATGGTATCTTGCCTTAGTTTATATTCAACCCGCAGTAACTATTGAACTAATGTATTCCGAGATTCTCAAAATTGACTGCTGACCTCAATTTACAAGACTTAGTGCTTAAGGCTTAATATATTCCATTTTGATTATCTTTCAGGCATTGAAGATGATTATCATGACAATTATGATGTTGATGACTGAAGTATCCTGAGGAAGAATGGAGCTCTATGCCAACCTTCTCATTCATTGGTTGATGCTCAGTATAATGCCAAGTCACCAATTGTAGAGTGGCAAAATTTCCTAGGCCACCGAACGAGAAATGAGATCGCCAAACCTCATCGACAAGGGAACAAATAAACAAGATTCCTAAAGTGACAAACAAATAACTGCCGCGGGCCTTCGAAATCGCCTGGATGGCGTTTTTTTTATTTTTTTTGGCTCGAACTGAAAATTTGTATCATCTTGCATACTTGGTAAAGATCAATTTTCTCCTCTTGGGCCTAATATGCCATTCACAAACGCACATCCTGAGATGGAAACGGTCGAACAAGATAAGCACTTGTTACATGCATCTGTGCACGATTCAGAAATGGGTCCGTCCGATTTTGGACGAATGATTACAACTTCCATCTGTTTCACATGTGTTTGTGTGTGTGTGTGGTGACTTCGTGGCAACCTAGGATTTTTACCTGGTCGACAAATATGAGATCACATTTACAGGTGGCCAATGAGAGCCTTGACATCAGGGACACTGGTCAGACATGCAAAGAAATGGGGTTTGAGATATATATTATTTTTTATAATTATTCTTATTATAACCAGCATCATCACTGGAGTCAAATTCTTTGTATATATGGCAAACATGTCTTCTGTGGTGAAAACAAAATTAAAGATCTTGTGTTGAGAGTTGTTGTTGATTTTTAAAGAATCAAATTCTCAACTGACTTTGAAGGTGCTCTTGACTTGATTAAGGCCACATATCGTAATAGAATTGGTCTCAACTTATTCCTTACTAAGGCATGGGTGGCGCACCATAAGGGGCTGGGGGGGGGGGGCTATAGCCCCCACTTTTTCAGTGCCAGACCGCACATGGTCTATAGGCGCTGTACCACTGGGGGGCTGAGGGGGCTTTAGCCCCCCACTTTTTTCAGTGCTGCGCCACCCATGTAAGGTGAGAAGTAATTGCACAGTTTGGAAAGAATTAACATTTTGTTATTTCTTGAGACTGTGCTCAGCAAGTAAAATGACCTCTCTGGTTAAGCCAACTTCTTAAGTAAAGTCTCCATAAGTGATGAATTTCAGTTTCGTCTATACTCAGTCTGATTAGGGAACAAATTGAGATCAGTTTTGCAAGGAAAAGTGACCTCAGGGCTTGGAATTTTCCTCTATTAAGAGGATTTCCTCTTTGGTTTTGATTTTCTCTTTTTTTTCTTTTTATCATTTTTATGCGCCCACATATTTATATGTGGACGCATTATGCCGTCATCTCCGTCCGTCCGTCCGTCCGTCCGGGCGGCGTCCGGCGTCCGCTGCTCTATCTCCAAAACCCTTTGACATACGTTCATGAAATTTGGCACATATGTTCCATTCATGAATGGGACGGCATGTGCGAACTTTCGGACGGATCCGACTACCGGTGTGCCCCCTAGTGGCAATTTTAGTTTTTTACGCTTACCTTTGTATCTTCAAAAGTCCTGAACGGATTTTCATGAAATTTGGTATGTAGGCACCTAGTAGTGAGATGACGCTATCCTGCCGTTTTCGGATGGATTCGACATAGTTTGCGCCACCTAGTGGCCATTTTTACTGTTTTCGAGTCTGTATTTTTGCGTCCACCCCTCTATCAATCAAACCGCTCAAAGGATGATTGTGAAAATTGCCGTGTATGTGCTTACTATAAGGAAGACAGCTGACAATGATTTTCAGACGATTTGGACTACTGTGGCACCTCCTAGTGGCAGTTTTGTTTTTTTTGCGCCCATGGTTGTATCTCCCAAACCGTTTGCAGGATCTTTACTAAATTTAGCAAGTGTATTGATGTGATGTTGACAACGGACGATGACGACTTTAGGATGATTCTGACTACCGGTATGCCTCTAGTGGCAATTTTAGTATTTGCCTCTAGTGGCAATTTATAGTATTTTACATTGACCTCTGTATTTTCATAGGTCTTCAGGTGTATACTTTGTGTTACTTCGTGACTATGAAGGAAAAGTTCCAAGTAGAAATTTGTTTCTGGCATTCTAATGCTGTGCTAATCTCGTATGTTGGTAAATTTGTTTTTATTCTATGTTTCTGTGGTGCTTTAAGCAACTGGTGTATAGGATGTGCTTGTATTATGAAGATTACTCACATTTTGCCCCTAGCCTATTGAGGAGACAATGACCATGCCTTTCCATTTTGCTAAGTACAACATACTACATATATGCCCTCTACTGGCCACTTTGTGGTACCAATAAACAACCCTAGAAGGATACCGTATGCGGTGCAATTGTGGGCGCATTTCAACGCTCTGCGTTGCTCTTGTTGGCTTTATTCATGCAAAAAACGTTTATTTTAGTTAAATTTCACAACATAATAAAACATTTCTATCACAGAAGCTTTTTTGTTTGTGGAAGGATACATCACCTGTCAATTTTATTCTTTTTTGTGGTGGAACATTTCAAGTCCTGTCACCTAAATGAGAAGTAAAACAATGTTTTTGGACAGAAGATAAGTTTATGGCACTTTTAACATGGTTGATCGTACAATTCTATTATTCATACTCAAAGTGATCAGCCCAATGAANGGGTACATAACGTAGGTACAATATTACATAATAAAGCATACACCTGCTGCAACAGTTTTATCCGTTAGTTTTTGTCCTTGTGCTGGAGCATAGTAGACTCTGTTAAGTACACTTTTCAACACACAGGACTTGAACTTTTCTATATTTAAAATTCTCAAGTATTTATGTTCTGATGTATTGTTACTGTAACCACCACCTAAAGCATTACTTTCCTAGCTGTTCAAATTATTTGGAAAAGAACAGATGTGTATCCAGAAGGCCCGGCTCCGAGTTGTCCAGGAGCCTACCTGGACGTTTTATAGGCTACTACAACAGTGTTGGAGGAAATAACATTCTGATGAGTCGTTCATTGTGGTTTACTTTCCTAAGCGTCTGGCGCTTTTCGAAAAATCTTTATGGTACCATTTCCGGCTCTTACCTCGGCGTCCTTATTTCCCTGATTAATGTAAAATCGCCTAGTGCAAAGTTGATGGCAATGCCCGACAAATTTTCAGAATGGGCGGTGATTTGAATGATATGGGTGTGGTGCATTTTTTGTGCCCTGTCTGTATTGTCATCAAATGCATTTTCTTGAATTTGGCTCTGGAATGTTTACGTTCTTAACTTCCAATAGATCTATTTTTGCATTGATTCAAACTCGTGGACATCATAGGATCCTACAATGCAGTAACTTTTAGACTCCAGTCGCATTGGGGTCTTTCCTGAAACCGTGTTTCCCTCTCCGCAAATAGGGTAGTGTGTTCACAACGAGTGTTTAATATTAGCAGCCTGCAACGTTCATTCCACCGATACAAGTACACTGGGACGTTTCTAGCTTAAAGTACGTTGCTGCGTTTAAGACATTGCTATCTAAGATTTCATGATGGCTGCTGTGGCCACTCCTCCAGCAAGAAAACACGGGAATGAGACGAAAGAGAGTAGAGACATGGCGTTGAATCCAGATATGATGTGGCCGCTGAAAACAAAAAAAAAAAATTGTTGTTAGTTGATCTTGTAAAATGGTATACCGACGTCGTCGTCTTTCATTGCAACACAATGTGTGTTCGAAGCCATAGCTGTCTGTTCACTCCAGAGATGTTCGACTGTGCCCACTTGATTACGTTTCGTGTTTGATGTGGCGTTGGTCATGAAAGAATATATGGATCGCTTCAGTCCGTATATCATGCACAACGATGGTCCGTTTAGACAATTTCATCTGACTCGTTTGGTGTGAAGACGCCAAAACACAGGTAATTAGGGTGACCACGTTCTTTGGTTGTAATTGATAATGTCTCGTGAAGGCTTGGGTTTTTTTGCTGGTATGTTGCGTCTTGTCAGAACGGAAGCCCCGGTTTTGTGTCAAAAATAACCGTTCCGCGCACTGATTTACCAGTCCGGGATCGGACTGTGCTTAGTCGAATGCCAGAGCAACAACGAACATACTCTTTCCCAAACGACAACTAATTGAGGTTTTTAATTTAAAAAACCTCAATTAGTTGTCGTTTGGGAAAGAGTATGTTCGATGTTGCTCTGGCATTCGACTAAGCACAGATACTTGTACTAATTAGCACAGTTCAATCCTATCTAAACAGGGATTCAGATCTTCAGATGCGCTTTCGTTCACGGATACTGCAGTATACGACGAGGAGTGTGTGCAGTATCCGTGAACGAAAGCGCATCTGAAGATCTGAATCCCTGTCTAGGGATAGGATTGAACTGTGCTAATTAGTACAAGTATCTTATGTTTGGAATAGGCTTTAAGCAAATGGCACATTACAACAAAACGCATACTGAAAATTTGTTTCGATGGCAAAGAAAATAATGCGAGACGTTTATAATGTCGCTACTCCGGCAATTTGAAAATTGAACTTTTGATGTGTCTAAAATCGTACAGTGCGCGTTATACGAGAGAATTTAGAATCAATTTTTTACTGAATGCAATTAGCTACTGGTGGTAATGTAACATAGCTGTTTGGTACATTGTTTACCTGGTACATCCGCCTCCAAGCCTGCAACCGAAGATCATGAGGAAGCCTCCCAGATACGCCTGTTTCGATGACACTCCTATAGCCGACGACAAAGTCCCGGAAGCTTTTGCCGACAAGTATCCTCCGAGGACCGCGCCAGCGTTTAACGCAACCTGGTGGTGAATAAGCAGCATATGCAGTGAATTGTCACATTTTGATTTGAAAAAGATGCTGTCGCTCACCGTCATTCGGTCGAGTCGTTTTATGGCTGCAGGCAATCGTAATCGTTCAAGGATAGTGCCAGTTCAGCCTTAATCGACATCGCGTACGTCTAACAGTTTTAAGCTAGCACACCTGCTGCGACATAAAGCCTAGTTCTGCTTTAAAAAACGGACGCCAAACCTTAGCTTACTAACAGCTATTAAACAACAGCCAGATCCCTTAATTTTATGCAACAAAATAATGCTCTGTAAACCTTATAAATATCAAAAGTTTGGAATGAATTTGAGAACACAATCCTCACAACGCCACACTCCAAGCGTGATCAACGCTACAGGCCACATCGGCAGCTCTAATGGGGGGAGAGGGTACCCACCTTGAACTACATGATTCACTATTGAGAATGCCATGGTGATGATATACCGTACACAATTCTCTTAGGGTAGTGGACTACTATGCAATAGCATCATTTTAAGCCGGGTATTGAGTTGAGCCTAGGACCAATACTCCCAGGTTGAGCCTATAAGTTCGGTGTCTGTCCCGCTTTCATAAACCAGGTGTTCAATACTTTAACTATTTAAGAATATTTCAGCCAATAATGTATTGTAGTTTTGAATATTTCGAAGAAACTGCGCTTATACGCGCAAAGGACTAGTACGCGGAGTACAACTCAAATTAGCAAGTGCCCATACAATTAATATCTGCTAAGAAGTGTCATTCCTGTGGCGTGTTTTTCCAAATTCAAACATCACGCGTTCACTGATTAACTCTGCTGCTAAAACTATGAATTGAACCAACCTGCCAGAAGCCGTCAACGCCTCCCTTGCGAAACTTGGTGAGGTAACTGGACCAGGCCTGAAAACCTTTAGTCACTAGTGGCCAGGAGGCTACGGTGCAGAACATGCTGCTGTTGCCCAGGGTCTCTTTGAGAGCCAACACCAGAGGCACCTGCGTTAGCCCAACAATGCCGCCCATGCACAACGTTGGTAGAGACGGCGTCGACAGAGACCATGAACCAATACCCTGTGGACACAGTTTGTAATGGAATAGTGAGATAAGTGATTAATTTGTTAAAAAGGATTAGTGGCTTGAGCTAATTAATGAACATCATCAATTCTTCACGGCTATGAATTTTCGTTGAAAATATTTTGTTAGGCTGTGGGAACAATGCAGTAAATGAAACATAAAGGTCCCGTTTGAAAATTGTCACTTTATAAACGCAATCGATCGCCGGAGCAAGTGTATCAGGGGCAGATCCAGAGGGGGTTCTAAAGACCTCGCACCCTGTCCACTCTTGCATCGCTGAAATTCACGATGGAAGAGCCTTCCCTCTATCTTTGTTCGTTTTCAGACCCTTTAGTCATAATCGTGGATTTACGCGCATGCTTTATAAATTGATCCTTTTACTCTTGCTAGAATGAAAATTACGTCAACTTGACCAGTCCACGGTTGCCACCACTCCAGAGCTGCCGCTGCTAGGGCAGTGACCAGAGCCATTGGTATGGCCACTTTGTAGTAACTACATTCCAGATAGCTGTGGAGACTGTAACGAAAAGTTTGTATTTATCATGTCGTAGCCATCCATTTCATCAAGAAGGTGCAAAATTGTAATTGCGGGGGATCTTTAGCTTAACTTGGTCTCCCCCTGCCACAACATGGGCCAATGCCAATTGCTCCACTACTCCGGTCGTCAGCCGTTACGCACAGTCACAAATCCTTCATAATCAACGAAAATAAAACTACTTTAAAAAGTAGGTGTACCTTTTGTTGAAGCCCCAATTTTCAAGAAGTTGAACAAGCGAACACAATTCATACAGGAAAACGTGTGCCTAAGTAGGACATTTTTTATACTGTTGTGAGTTTTTATCACTAGAAAGAATACGGTTTTAAGAAATAAAGTGAAAAAGTTGTCAAATGCCAGTGCCACAATGGTTGAAGCTGTGTTTTTGTTTTGAAATATAAAAGTGTATTTCATTCCCCTTTGCGACCTAAACATTGTAATCGCGACATTAATTCCTACAAATTTTGTCTCAAAGCTCCTTTTGACTACCAACAAACTGAATTGAAGCGCCACCTGCCATTCACTTGAACCCGCCCATTTTCCATGGACGGGTGGGCCAACCTCGTTAAAACTGATATCGCTTTTTGGCACTAATTTTACTTGATCACGCCCTGAATGATATGTTTGGGAATGTAAAAGAATTTCTTGATGCAGTTAAAGGACTTTAGACATCATTTGTGTCTTTCAGTAGGCCTACTCTGTTTTATAATTTCCATTTTAGGTAATGATTCCAAAGGAGCGCCCCTCAGTTCAAAAGGACTCTTTAAAAGGACATTCTCGGAGCGCCGATTCTAACCCACCAACTATCTTAGCAGTAACAACCGAACACTCTCTGCCGCTTAGCCAAATCCCACGCATTTAATTTAGGACGAATTTCTAAGCACATTCAAATGGTAAAGAAACCAATCTTGATTTCAATGAACGTCTAGCACACAACGGCAAGAATTCATGATTTGTGATCAAATCAAAACAATGTAACCGATTTTGTTGTTTTGTAGCTTTGATCAAAGGTAATAACCTCAGTAAATCTACCCCGTCCAACGATAAGCACAGAAATACGGTTTTGGCCGTAAAACCGATAATTTCCTTCTAAGACCAGTATCGTATCAGTGGTACATAGGAATACATACCAGGTAATTTACAGAAATTTAGCCTTTGACTCATGACCGAATAGTCATTATACCAATTTGATTCAATGAGAGGTGTCTTGAACATTCCCCTTTAAAATGTCAGTCTTAATCGTGAAGTTGCACCGCTTAAATCAGTCATTATTTTTCTAGTGTTTTGAAGACTGATAACAATTGATGAAACCCGCTACACTGCGCCGTTTTCATTTCGCTTAAGCACTGAACTCACTCCACAAGCCGGTAGATGGTGGTGGCCGTTTTGGTAATTATATCAGTGTGAAAATGCAGAAGTAGAAATAACCCAATGCGAATGCTCAGGCACATTCCGCTCAGCACAAATCATTGCTCGAAGCCAAACGGGAAGCTGTAACGTAAACGCATTATCTGAGACACTTCGTACTCACATAATGTGTCCGTCCGTAGTAATCTAAGGTTTATTAACTTTGCGGACGGGAGAGCTCACACTTAAGCGGAATGTCCCAAAAATCCACAAAGTTTGTTTGTCAACCAAAAACCGTAATATTACCATCTGCCAGTTTCTTGTTTTACCTATAACATGTTATGGGCGTCTCCGGCTTCAGCATGGGAGTAAGGTAACTCTCACACAATCCAAACACGAATGCTCCTTCTATACCACCGAGGAGAGCATACATGGCACCCTCAACATTCGCGCCGACTTGAGGGAAGACCAAGAAGGGGCCCTGAAATGGTATGGCCACTTCAAGTAAATGTACTTACATCATAGACCATAGAGTCAAAGTCATTGTTATAACGGCTTAAACAAAATTTTGTAATTTCTCTCCTACGAAATATATTGTGCGCGTTACCTAAACATTTTACTTGCAGTTTGGCAAAATATTGTTTATTTGTAGCAGCAAAATATTTTACAGACGATCACTTTCTACAGTCCCACACACGGACATGTTTGTGTTGTTGATATTTCTAGAACAACAGAGGGCAGGGGAACAGAAAACAAAAACAAGGCCTGAAAAATTTAGGTACCAGGAGAAACTTAACCTTTAGTTAAATTGACTTCATGAACGAATTTTAACGCAAGTTAGTTCAGTTGAAACATAAACCCAAATAATTTCATTCAACATAACTTCGAATATTTCCACACCAACTGAAGTTATATAAAATTTTCATTTTTGGTGGTACAGCACCACCTAAAATGGCCGCTGTTGTGAGTGACGCATGTTGCCGGGTACCCACTCAATTGTCGCCGTGCGAAATGAGGTTTCAGCGGAAACTACCCCCCCCCCCCC
>NMRA01000369.1:326684-344917 GCA_002633005.1 Phoronis australis | reverse complement strand
CCCCCCCCCCCTTAAATCCGCCACTGATAAAACTTCGAAGAGAATATGTGATATGACAGATTTTTTCAAATTTTGCCGACTCAGAATTACCTCAGTCAAATCTCACGCAATGCAATTTGCGTGACTATTCGCTGCATGGCCATTGCGCAGACTCTATCGCGAGTACCAGAATTCAAATTTTACAGTCTGGTCTCACTGCCAGGACAGCGCCGGCACTCGTAGGGAAAATCCTTGATAGTGAAGTCGACCGTGACTGCCTTGAACTTGAGGGGGAAGCATAAGTAAAAGTCAGTAATTACTTGTTTTTTTTTGGAAAATTATTACTTAACTCTTTATATGTCATTAAATGTTTACTTTAAATAGCTAAAACGTAAACTACGATAGTACATTAGCTCAAGTTATCTAACTTCGTATTGAGTCAACGACAGTCCCTTGCGATTTTCGTATATAATCCTTTCTATTCCCATGGCTATCAGACGCAATGAGCTATATTTATCTCATTGATATCTTTGACCATAACTGCGCATGCTCACTGTGACAATCATTGTGACTTAGTTTTCGGGAAATCCCGAACTGACGGTAGCTACTGCAAATTTGATATTGTAAGTCGCACTCCACCAAAGCACCGTCTAGTACTGAAACAGGTAACAAGATAATTTGATGTTTTGGTTTGATATTCGTCTTAGTGGAAGTTGATTCATTTGTTTGTTTTTAGTATGGTATGAGGAATCGAAACTGAAACTTTCGTTTCTTGGTCGCCAACTGACGACCACCGCCGGTGACGAGTCCAACTCGACGGCGAGCCTGGTGAGGTATTTCAATCGCTCTTATTTTGAAATTCAAGCATTTGAACTGAGAGGAGTACTCTTTACTAAGTTTTTCAAGTTTAACTAACTGTGTCGAATTAAGACCAAATTAAGTTTGTTTCTCCATTCATGGCTGTGGGCTTAAGTGATTGTATTACAGCTGACTAAAGCAGGCCACTGCCGTGCACTGTTACAAAACTGGATGGGAAGTTCCCCGAAGTAGTCCTTTTTAGTTTGTGTACAACTGTACAGTCAAATGATTGCCTTTTGTTCATAAATAGTTGAAAGTTTCAACTTAAGACCTCACTATTCATTAATTCTGTTGTGGTATTTTTTGAGCTTTCGAAGTTGCTTAGGCAGTGACCTGAGTGTAATGTGAGGAATTTAAATCATTTAACTTATGAAAAGTTACTTAAGGTTTTAACTAAATTGTCAACTAGTGAACAAATCAGTGCAACCTACGTGGAAAATTCTCACCATAACCATTGCATAAAGCTAAGGGTTATATATCCCCAAGAGTCAGTGGTCAGGAAATTTATTTACCAGGGACAGGGAAACTTATATTTACCCGTGACAAGCCTCTGGCAGAAATCACTTTTAATCTGAGTGAAGTTGAGAATATTTTTATAACGATAGTTGGCTTGCTAAGTTTCTTACATATCATTCTACCACCAGTCACCAAGGAGTGCGTACAGTAGTCATGATACCGTGTTATCATGCGTTGGAATTGAAATTGATTATGAAGATGACCTGGTATTATCTTGACAGCCATACTGCTTTGAGGGTTGAATCTAATTAAAAACGTCTTTGACAAACAGCCATCAAGACATCCAAATTCAAGAAGTGATATACTGCCAGTACTTCTCGAGCCTGGAAATCGTTTGTTAAAAGAATAAGACGAGTACAGTGCATGACAAAAATTCGATTTTTTCTGACAGAAGGCGTAAGTAGTTCGTGTACCTTTTATGAAATCTTCGTACTCCGTCAAATACCCCCTGATAATGATTCCGTCCCTCTGCAGTTTGTAGTCCCAGTCACTATTAAAATTTACTGCTGAACAGGCAGAGAGGCCATTTTGCAGAAATCTCTGAGACTCTATCCTTAAATTTACAGCAAAGATAACCACTTGCAATGCATGGATCTGTTTATGGTTCTGTGATGCAGTCAAGTTGACGCATCATATTGCCTTGATACTTGCAGTGTTCACTAATTTGTTGACTGAGTCAAAAGGATGGTCAAGTATTGCTGAAATGAACAGAAAATTATGGAAAGCTAAGACCAAGGGTGGATTGAACATTTTGAATTAGACTTGTAATCAATGAAGCTCTGCCGGCATCTGTCCACTTCCTATCACTCTTAACCATGCATGACTCTGCCGGACTCCTGGACACTCTCTGACGTGTCAGCTCTTTTGACCCCCCCTTCCATTCTTTTTCTGACACCCCAGCTGGTCTCAAACTTGCCAAAATAACCAAGCAAAGTTCCTTTCCCCATGAGGGGGTCACTAGCCCTACCAGTCATGACTTGTCATATACGAGCTACTACTACGATGATGGTGGATTTCGTTTGCACTGATCATGTGTGGAAATGTTGCTTGTGTTCATTCAGACATCATAACTTGGGAGTTCCCCATCCTTTTGTGTGACTTTTTTGGTATGTACTGTACTATTTCCACACATTTGAGTGCTTGCTACACTTTAATATAACTGATGACCCTAGTTTTTGAATTCTTGTTTTCTTACCTTACTCGATTTTCAAACTAAAATACCTTATCACTGCACACGTGTAATTAAACCAGTAAGAATTATACATATGTTTTCACTAATTTTATCTGTTAGTGGCAAAGTCTTAATTGGTGACTGAAATCCCCCTGTTGTAATTGGTGAATTTTGAGAAACCAGCTATTTTTAATCTTAACGTGATTTGTTTCAGAACTTCTGTGACAAAGATTAACAATGTCTGGAGAAAATATTTTCTCAAGTGGCACTGGTAAGTCAGTTTGATGTTCACAGACTCTGAAAACTTCATAAAACATGTCTTACGACAAACCATTTGGTCAATGACTTATTACTAAATGGTAGTCGTCCAATGTGGCATCAAAATTTCAAAATAAAGTTTTGATTTTAATTCATGAATTCATGATGGTGTCTCTTGAAATTGAAGCTGAAATTGAGTGACACTGACTGATTTCACTCTTATTAACAATTATAATAAATACGTAAAGGAACATGAAAACTGTAAAAATAATGTAATTTACAGTTTTTTCTGTTTTAGTTGATCAGTGATTGATAAATACTTTGTATACTAATGATGGAAAAAAGAAAATAGTATCTTTAATGGTTAACATTTTTAACATGTTGTACTTAAGTTATCTAAACTAACAGATTTCATTTATTTGTAATTTTTCTTTGAATGAGCAGGACAATGTTTCATTTTTTGTTACTTTCCTGACGTCATAAGTTTTAAATGTTAGAATTCGAAGCTTCATTTTGGGGCTATAAGTCTCCTAAGTTATAATCATTCTTGTTTATCATTTTCCTTGTTACCAGATGTGCAGCATTTGATCAAGAATATTTCAGGTGTGGGTGTAATTTTTAGTACTTCTCTGTATAAAAACAATTTATACACCTTATCTCAGTAATTAAAATTTAGGGTTATATTTTCAGAGACCTTGTACTTTTGCTCAAGTATGATTTAATTAGTTTTCGTAAATAGTTGTGTTGTGTGGAGCATCTAATACTGAATTTCTGACTTAAGTCTTGAGTCCCTGTTTTGTTGGAGGTATTCTGTCTATTTCATGATTTTCATGTTTAGGCAGTCGGGTAAAGTCACAGCAATTTAACATATGACTGATGAGTGATATTTTATTATTATTTTTTTTCATAAAACAAGTCTTAAGTCATTTTGTCTAATGTTTGTTTCGTTTAGAAGCTGCTACCAAACCAATGACAAGAAATCACAAACTGTCACTGGGTAGATCGCTTTCGTCACTTCAAGATGATCTTAGTGGTGATGATCTGTATATAATCACTCAGTTTTTGCACCAGGTAAGTCATAAAAGTGTTCTTAGTTACTTAATATGTGCACAAGTAGGCCATGCAGTTCCGGTGAGGTGCAGCAGTTAAACTTTTCTGTCATGTTGTGAAATGTTGCGATCAGGTCATAGATTTGATGAATGCATCATGGTTAATGATTCATTAATATATTGTTTTAAAAGCGCGAGTTTGTACTCATTTTGCCGTATTCATGATTTGAAGCCCCAGGAATGGCAATTGTCAAACACAGCGTAATTAGTACCTGGACCTTGTTTCCAGTAGGTATACCACTGCATTTACTGGTAATAGTGGAAGTATCGCTTATTTTTGCATAATTATATAGAAATATAAAAACTACACCTACAGAGTCAGAAATTTTGTACTGAACCACCAGAGTAGTGAACCTTCTGGGCGAATCCAGAAACAAACCAAGGTTACATATACTGCAGCCGCGTCGTCTATTTTGTGTACAAACAGCTTAACCTGAAAATGTTGAGCACCAATGGATATTGCGAATAATAAGTTAAGACATGTTACACAACAAATAAGTAAATTTCCTATCACAAAGTTTGGTAAGTCGATTGTGTTTTGAGTCAGTAACATCATTGTTTAAGGTTTTGAGGGCATTGTGTGAATTTGCACAAATGTTCAAACTGTCTGAGATTAATTCCGCAAATTGGTTTGGGGTTAGGGTTAGGGTTCACGTTGAGTTATACTTGTCAAGCACACAAAAGGTGTGCTTGACAAGTATAACTGAGCGTGGTTCTAGATTAGATCCTGATGTGGAAATTTCTTGACTTTTTCAATCCAGCATAATGGTACGTAATGCAAAATTGATTTTTTTAATTCCGAAACTTGGAGCACGGGTGATTTTAGCCTTTTAAATGTGTCAAATTTCAAACACTATATGTTACGACATATCGTAGTCTGATAGGCTTGGAAGTTCATAAAAAGCAGTTAGTGATCAGTGCCTTTGAGTTTGGGATGGCCAATTGAGTGCAAATTTCCAAAATTAGGGACAAGCTCAGGCCTTAAGCAAAATAAGAAAAATGTCTACGTTCGAAAAATGAGATTTATAACCGTAATTAAGTTCATAGTTTTTTTTCAACTAAGGTACTTATCTGGCAATGTTTCAAAGTTGGAAAAGTTTCTGCACTACATGCCTCTTTCTTTGAGCACTCAGGGCTTAGCGTTAACTCAATGTTTTCTTGTTAGAACTCCTAAATCTTTTTCCTTGTTTAAGATGTCTTTCAATTTTTATGACACCAGTAAATTTCTGTAACACTAGACTGTTTGTGATCGATTTGTTCTGTTTTGTCACAAAAACTTAAAAACTTTTCAGTAATGAGACTTTCCTCAATCCACTAGTTTGCAAAATCAGTAGCTAGACTTAGTTGACTTAGGAGTCAGGTCATGCCTGTAAATTCTTGAACATGTGGAAAATTTCTGGCTTACACTGGTCACCACTCAGATTCCCTTAGCCCCAGGCAACTTTTATGATGCCTATTTAACACGCCCTTTGTATCCATGTAGATATGAGCTAATCAAGTGAAAAGGTAATAGCTAGCACTATTGTTTCAGCAATGGTTGTTATTACACCCAAATTGGTTTTCTCTAACATTTGCACAGAGTTACAACCTGAAACTTAGGATAGTACTTTTAACTTGGTACATTTTAAATAACAGAATGACTAAAAATTAATATGTTTTTATCTTCACAGAGGGCCACTTCCCAATTGAATGATAGTTTTAGATATGTTTCATACTGGTTTTCGTTATTTAATTTTTAATACTCCTGTCTACTTTTTTTTTCTTCTGCCGAGGACGGTTTGATAACTTTTTATTTAATTTTTAAACTTGAAGTACCACAACAGTGGTAGCCTTTGATCGCTAGCGAAAAAAAAAAATTAGTTTAGTTAATTGTGAGCACAAGTTAAGTACAACTGTTTCCTGGTCAAAAATCTGGTTAAACAAGATTGAAAGACTATTTGCACCGGACAATGCAGTCATCACAACTGTATCCAACTCCAGCAACGCGCTCTCTTTAATCCTGATGAAAGCTGCTCAGAAGGACGAGCAAGCCGTGCATATCTTTAGAAATGTTTGACTTCCTTGTAAGCTTATTATTCACAGTATGAGCTCAAAATTGTGAGCAGAATCCTAGACGTGAATATAATGGGCATACATATTGACACTATATTGCTGTGTCAATAATTCATGCACTTATACAGTAATTCATTGTTTCAGCAGTGTCACATCTGGCTCAAAACTCCTGTTTGGTTTGAGAAGCACAAAAAAATCAGGAAGCAGTCATCTTAGAAATGGCATGGACACAATACTTTCGTTTCATTGGCTGTTCTGATCATACTGCTCTGCCACTTATAGTGGCTAGCAAAATATTTGAAACTTGTTTTTTCAACTTTTAAACTGAGGTTCTTACTAAACGTGCTAGTGTATTCTTGAGAACTTTGTTGAAAATGACTTTTGAACATTTAGAGAATTTGATCCAAAGTTCCCGTTGCCCCCTGAAGGAGCCATGGATGTGAGAGCTGGGACTGTGGCCTATTTTTCACTACAAGTTGTAACCGAGTATGTTCATTTCAGTACACTATATTTGCTATATTCTTATAGGAAGGATTCTTGGAGGAAGATGAAAAGTTGCGACTTGAGCACTTAGTCGATGTTGACTATCAAAAGGGTTTTCAAGAACTATTGCAAATGCTTCAAATAAAGAGCGATTGTGCTTTTACAAAACTCCAGGAATTCTTTAGCATAAGCAATGAAGAAACATTGAGAAACCTGGCCAAGTTATTGCAGGACTGCTGTGCTAGTTATGACCAGGAATCAAAAGGTAATGTGAAAAACATTGTAATGCTTAGAACTTGTTAATTATTCTCTTTGCAGTTTATAACAGATTAATCAAAAATCTAGGCAAAGGGCTATAATTATGCTTCTGAAAAGTCTCTCAAGAATGAAAATAGTTTTGCTTTAACAGTAGAAATTTTTTGCGTACTCATTGCCTAAAACAATTATAGTCCTAAGTTACCCAATCATACAAATTCTTTAGATGCCATGATGGAAATCATTTCCATGCTTGAAATTGGCAAGAGTTGTCAAGTGACCTCAAACTTCACATCAATTGCAGGTGATCTACTTTCAGTTATAAAAACTACTTGCTATTTTGCGAGGAAATATCATCTAAAACTAACTTACTCTGTGTTAATGTACACGTCTCCTGATCTTCATGTGCAGGTTGCCAGTTGAAAGAATATTCCCTGTTAAAACGGCCATCAAATCATATTTCATTTAAGAGGCTAACTAAGTCCTCTTCCCACTTTCTAATTGTTCTCAACTTGTTCATTACTCAGACTAGGGGTCATTTCTGAGTTTGCATGGAACGGACAGTTCGTTATTTCTTGAAGCAATGCTGGTTACCTAAAATAACATACCACAATGATCCAACTTTTACAACCTGGTCTCAAACAATAGCGAACTGTTAGTTCTTTTGAAGCACGTGACTAAGGGAATTTTTGAGACTAACTTCATAATGGTGGCTGGTCGAAATCAAAAGTCGTATTTTTGATTAAAAACGAGTTTATAGCCACTTTAAATGTTCTTGATAAATAGGTCCCTTAATGTCATTTGTACTTGAAATCTTTATTTTAGATGAATTTGACACATTCCGAGTAAGAAACATGCCACCATACTATGTTCATCGGGAAGAAGATGTAAAGGCAGTTGAACAATTACTTGAACAAGAGGAAGACAAGGAAAAGCAAGAAATACAGACGGCTAAGATAGTTGGCTTATGGGGGATGGGAGGGTCTGGTAAGACTGTTGTGGCCCTTAAGGTGTGTAACAGCATGAAATACAATTTGCGTGTTATATGGCTCACGGTTGGTCGAGATCCAAATATTGTGCAACTATTCAATCAGATTCATCAAGACCTAACTGGTTCGGAGGGCAAATTTTCTGACAGTGAAAACGCTGCCGACTGGTTAAAGAAGCATTCTGAAAGCAATTTTCCATTTCTTCTTGTTCTTGATGATGTCTGGCACTTTGACCACGCTGCTCCATTAGCCACATGTATGGCTAGGAAATGCAAGATCCTTATGACGACTCGAGACAAAAACATAATCCGATGTCTTTACGGTTCTGTGCATGAATTGAAATGTTTGGATGATGTGGCTTCTCATGAACTGCTGTTCAGTTGTGCAAAGGTAAAAAAGGACAAATTTGAAAACCATCAAGATTTAGTACAAAATATTCTTGAATTCCTTGGAGGCCTTCCTCTTGCCATAGTCTTGATTGGCAGCAGCTTAAACAGGAATGAGTTCGCTTTGTCTGACTGGGAACATATTTATCAACGTCTAAAATACGCAAAGGAAACTTTTTTGGAAAGCAATACAAATATCCCTGATGTTGTTTATGGCTACAAAAACATTTACCATGCATTTGAAGTTTCCTTTGGGGTCTTAAGTTTACATGCTCCAGCATCATCTCATGTGGAAATATCTCTCGAAGAGAGATGTCTTCATCTAGCTCTCCTTCCTGTGGATACAGAGATTTCCCTAGAAGTTCTGTTTAAGATTTGGGAAAGTCAAATGTCAAATCCAGCAAACATTGGATCACACAAGTTGAGTATAGAGCATTACGATCAGTTTCATGTCTTAGCTGACAAATCATTCCTCACTATATCCATCCGTAATGACAAGTATTATTGTGCTGTTCATGACCTCCTTTTGGAGTTCATAAAGTACAAGCTGTGCAAGCAGGATCCTAAGAGGTTGAAGAAATGTCATGAAAAGCTTGTCGACTATTATGCTGAGAATGTCCCAAAAGATGTTGATAATTTGCCTGAGTGGTGGACCAAGGAAGATGATGGGTACATATATAAGTATCTAGGTCACCATCTTATTGAGGCTGGTAAGGAGGCTGAATTCAAACGTCTTCTGTGGAATATTGAATGGCTTGATCGTAAGTTGCTGTTGACAGACATAACTGCAGTTTTACAAGACTTTATGATTCTGAAAAATTGCACAAGATTTATCACAGAAGATGACCTTCAAAAGTCTTTCCTTCTTCAAGAGTCTCTCCTTCTGTCTAGGCACATATTATCCACTTTCAAGGATCAAATGTGTTCCCAATTGATGGGTCGACTTGGTTTGCACAAGTCAGTGGAAGTTACACGTTTTTTGGAAGGCATCAGAAAATACATTGACAACAAGCCACCAATGTTATTATCTGATGAGCACTATTTCACCTCACCTGGAGGCTATCGTATACAGAGTTTTCGCCATTTTTCTGCTGTGACATGCGCTTCTTTTTCCAAAGACAATAAATATTTGTACACTGGTTCTGGTGACCACCAGCTTAGACGTTTTGAGTTGAAAACTGGCCATGTAAAAATTATGGGAACAGGTGACGAGAGGCACACTGGAACAGTAACCTGCATGGTTGTTGAAGAACAAGTCGGATACATTGTCACTGGCTCACTGGATTCTACACTTTGTTTGTGGCCGCTTAAGGGCAGCTCAACCTTTTATTTCAGGCGCTTCTGTGGACACAGCAGTGGAGTGTTAACTGTGTCAACCAATCCTAAAAGGGGCATTATTGTTTCTGGGAGTGTTGATCAGTCAATTCGTGTATGGAGTTTGCGTTCTCCTCCTTGCAGTAATCCATGTGTAGCTACCATTAGTCCAGCTCATATTCATGGTGTGCGGGAAGTGGCGGCTGCTGACAGAGATGGAAAGTGCATCATTGTTTCTGTTGGTGGGGAGACGGATGGACTAATAAAGATGTGGGACTATGAACTCGACATCAGACAACCTCAACAATCTTGGGAGGGTCACAAAGGCGGCGTAAACACTGTGTGTGTGTCTTCCGACAATCAAACAATTGTAACTGGAGGACGACAAGACTGCTTTGTGAAGGTGTGGAATTTTTCTGGCGATTTGTGCGCTACTTGCACAGGTCATGTGTTGGACTTGCTGAAATGTTTCATAACTGCTGATTGTCAGTTTATTTTGTCTGGAGGTCATGATAAAACTGCTCGTCTTTGGAATTTGAAGGAGGGCACTCTGGAACGAGCATTCCGTGGCCATGGTCAAGCTGTTAGGGCTTTGTGTGTAAGTGATGACAATAAGCTTGCTGTTACTGGTGGTCAGGGACAAATGGCTATTTTATGGAAGTCCAACCCACGTGATGGCATTAGGCCTGCCGATAACGAGAAAATGATGCATGATTTGGACGTTACCGCCGTGGCTACTTCACCTCAGGGCAATCGTATCATTTCAGCAAGTAGAGATAAAACTGTAAAAGTCTGGGAGTGGCCTAGCATGGAATTATTGGAAACGCTAGCTCGACACAGTGATAAGGTTAATGTAGTTGTTGTGTCCAGCAATCCGAAATATGAGCTAGTTGCTCTGTCAGGCAGTGAAGACCGTAATATTTGTGTCTGGGATCTGACATCATTAAACAAGGAACCAGTGCATGTATTCAAAGATTCCCATAGGTTTGGTATTACGGCTCTGTGCACCTACAATGACGGGCAGTTCATGTTCAGTGGTTCATATGGCAATTTCATTGTTGCCCACGATATGGAACAGTTCTCTGTTCTCTTTAAGCTTGACTGTCATCAGCATTCTAATGTGAGGCATTTGAAAGTAGAGTGCTCAAAACTCATGGCTGCTTTTGACGGCGCAGTAGTTTCTTGGGATTTGGAAGTAAAAAGCAGTCACGAAAATAATCTCACTTGCGTAATGTCGACCACTCAGGTTATGACATCAAAGGTTCCGTATTGTTGCTCACCGGCAAAAGAAGTTGGTGGATTTGTCTCTAACCTTACTGATTTTAAT
Organism: Phoronis australis; assembly: GCA_002633005.1. NCBI lineage: Eukaryota > Metazoa > Phoronida > Phoronidae > Phoronis > Phoronis australis. The sequence goes on along the minus strand of NMRA01000369.1, from coordinate 334,220 downwards.
AAAATTAGGTTACTTTACGTTGCCCAAGACATTGAAGGACGCCTGTATTCTCCCCATAGGACGCCTGGCGATGTAGTTACAGCGGTCTATGCAGGAAGTACGGATTCCATCATATGGACAGGCTCTCTTCATGGCTACGTCGCGTGCATAAATGGAAGGGTACAACCTTCAAAGTCTGTTGAGTTGTCGTTTTGTACTGGCAGTATGGTAAAGGCCATCAAAGTGTCTCCGTCGGGGAGATATTTTGTAGCTGGTTGTGCTGACGGTGTCGTGTGGGCTTGGACAGTTTCCTCTGACCTCTTGAGTTCATCTCCACATAAAAAGCTCTTAACACTGAACGGTTCCGTTGAGAGCATAGACTTGTGCGAAATAAATGACAAATGTCTTGTCGCGGTTTCCTCAGCTGAAGCTGAAGTCGAAGTCTGGGATATCAAGGGAACCAGTCGTATATTCTCATTGAAAGAACAGACTGGTAAAGTCACAAGTGTTCTGTATTTGTGTGGCGGCGAAAGATTGTTGACTTGTTCCATGGACAGATCTGTGTGCTTCTGGAATTTAGTCACTGGTAACCTTGAGAGGGTTGATGCCATTCGTTGGCTGAAGTATGGGGCGCTTTGTCTTGCTCTTGGTTCGTATCGCAGTTCTGCAGTGTACGCAGTGGGTGGTTTCGAGAACGTTATTGAGATACGTGATGTGGAAAGTGGCAAAATTATCAAAACTCTGTGTACCAATGACCTCTTTCACTTAAAAAGCATGTTCTTTACCGACGCTGGTACAATTATGTGTGCATTTGGACGTGAGTATTATGCTGAAATAAGCATTGAGACTGGGGAATCCAAATGCATTGCGTACAACATGCAAAGAGAATTCGGGCCTGTTTCTCACATAGTCAACTCAAAAATCATTCTCACATACGCCACTCACTGTAATGCAGATTTGTGGGACGTCTCTACCGGCGAATCTCTGTGCACTCTTGATGGTGGGTTAAAACGAGCTATTCTTTCGGCTTGCACCATGAGTTGTGGCTTTGTGGCTATTGGTTCCTACGATAAAATCTTACAGATATGGGACATAAGTAACACTCATCAACCCAGGCGTATAGCTTCATTCGCCTTTGATCATTCGGTATTGTCTATCTGTGAATTTAAGCCCAAACAGCTTATGGTAGGTCTTACCAACGGCCAGTTGTGCGCCTTACAGTTAACAAATTAAATCTGATCACTAGCCTCAAGTAACTGCAAGTGATGTCGATTCTTAAACGCTCTGTAAGGCCAAAAAGCATAACTGTTTTCTGTAAATCGAGTCGGTGGTGCGATGGTTACTCACTTCCCCGAAAAAAGAAAATTCACATCTGGCGAACAAAAATTATGCGGCAGGTGTTTTTAAATTTTTTGCTCATCGCTTGACATTTCAAACCTTAATTACCCTTGTTTACTTGTATTTGTGTAGCTTTTTAAAAAAAGCAAAAAAAAAAAACACGAAACCTTGACCTTGAGTTGTGCGGGTGGACGTTTTTGTCTTTAGTTCGATGAGCGCAGGTCTAAAAGTGAGTCGGAGTAAAGAGCAGAACCAATTTTACTTTGTTTTGGCCTCAGTTAAACTAAACCAACACATCTACAGTTCAGACAGGGAATTAGTCAGGAAGTAATGTAGGTTAAGGATACTCTTTTTACCTATCTCAAAACAGTCCACCTGCAATTGTATACTGCTCGGCTGATGTTGAAATTAGTTGCTCCGGCCGAATGCATCCGGACCAAAATAGGGTCCCGTTTTATTGAAGGTCGTACGCCTTGTCGTTGCTAATTGAGGTTGATAGAATACTACTTTGTGCCAAGAGTTAAAATGTTCACGGTTGTTTTCGTGTGAGATATCCAGATATTTTTGTTTCCTCTTACCGTACCCGGACATACAATACAGTACCGTGATGCAGTGTTTGAATGATCAAACGTTTCGACTGGACTTGGTGCGTGCTTTTTTGAAAATTATTTCAGTCTGTTCTCAGGGTTTCGCTGTCAGATTGCAAATAAAATGTAGGCCTACCCGCAATAACCTTTCGGTCGCGGGAGGGGAATTTTTATTTATACTTAAATTACAATACTAGTAGGCTAAAAATAGCATAATTGGTTCTGGTCTGTTATTTGGGAAATTGAAGCGGCGATATTTTTTGCTTGACCATATTTTCAAAAAGAAAAAGTTGTGTGATGGCAACTGAAATAAGTCTGGACCCTTCTTTTTCATTTCTTAGAGTCTTTAAACAGTGAGGCAGTACAGGAGTCAAAATGAGTGGGGTGCATCTAAGTATGCTATTTTCGGCCACTTTGTGTTTATGATTTTCCCAACGCACATCTGGCGTTCCGGTTTTGTTTCGAAAGATGCAAAAAGGTTACGGACGAGTTTTGATAGGTTAGGAAACAAGACGAAGCTGCCATGGCGTTGACGTGTCGTCATCGTATACTTGTGTGATTAAGCGTAGCGTATGTTGAACTGAATGTCATAAAAGTTTTACATCAGTATTCACGTGATAGGAAGAACGATGTGCATGTAGCCCCTATGGCTTGTTTTAATTTTGTTTTATCGTTGTCATCTTACATTCCTTTGCTGTACGGGCCTAGTGTGGCCATACGGTACAATGTTCGGTTGTGACTTAACTTACACGTATATTGACTGCACTTGATGGACTTCGCTTGTTCCTCCAGTTAAACCGGCTAAGACATTTGATTGGTCTGTAATCCGAAAGTCGTCTTCAGGGTGTCTTAGCCGATTGACCCGGCGAAACCGTCGAAGTAACACAAGTGCAGCCACTGACTGTGCCAATTTGTTATACTCATACGATCTTCCAGGGTACTGAATTTTTTATTTTTGGTGTTATTTTGTAAGTTATTGTTAGAGAAGCGTGTTCTTTACAGTGCTTTTTGATTAAACTGTTTTGTCAACTCCGCTGCCGGGGTAACTCACGTTGGCAAAGTCAAATGGTGCTTTTTGTATGAAGATAGCTATTTTGAAGCGAGAACGTTTGTCCATTACACATTTCAGCATTCTGCTATGTACGTGCCACATTGTGCCTTGAGATTATTTATTTTTATATTATACATCTCTGTATCATGTTGTTGTTTTCATCTGACTATTGAGACACCTAGATGACGTCACAATGGGAATCAACAAGTCAGTATTAGGTTCTGTCAATGAGCTATACCTGGTATGCGCTTGGCTTTTTCACCTCGTTTTTTTCTTACATACACTAAAACGTTACTCAGGCTGTTGTGTTTCCGCGAATTACAAAATACTGGGACTGTCTGAAGTGGCGATCAACTCCAAACGGCCAACTCTCTCAATTAGTCTACACTAATTCTCCAATGACATCTGCAAAGTTAACGGTTATAAACGGACGTGCTAATTAGAACAACTACAGCGGCGCATTGAACTAAGCGTCAGTTAATTCCTTCATCCGCCGGTAAGCTACCGTGAACAACTGTTTCCGAGTCAATTAAATGGGAGCCCGTATATGAAGCGAGAAAGTTGAGGGGAAACATAGGTGGGGGGGGGGGGTGGATTACAACTTTGTGACGACTGGGTATTGGTAACTGGTGGGGGAGAAGGAGCGGCGAAAGTGGGTGGACCTGGCAAAACGTCCATTGGCTTGGACGCCGCAGTAACCTGGCACAGCTCTACAGCACAACAAGTAGGCCAACAATTGGAATACTGGAACATTATTAAAGCGCGAGTAACAAAAAAGAGTGCACGGGCAATTACATTGTTCTCAGCATATGGATGGATTGTTAAGGTAATGTAGTAATGTATAGACTTCATTGTGGCAAGTTGTATGGGTTTTTTACACACAGTGTACAGGCGGAACTCTTGTCCAGTACGACGTTTACAAGGACACGGTGTAAGTTTAGACCAAGAGACTTGGAAGAATTCGTTCACATATAGTGGCAGCGGTTACATGCGTTATGTAAGCATAGCTCTTGTGGTGAAATCCGTAACGAGTTAGACCATTTTACGAGTTGGTACTGTAGGCATTTCCTACTGGTAAAAGTTTGTACAAAAGCCTATTTCTTGTTTCGATTTCAACGAGCTTCAACGAATTGATGGGTGTTCAGAAAATAAAGATGATGGAAGCAGTGGCGGATTAACTATACAAACATGTAACAAAGGCCCAAGACTGAGCCTTTAGGTAGGCCTACATTGTGCACTTGCTACCGTTGCATGGTGTGTTCACCTGCCGTGGTGCATTCACTGTACCATACTACAACTAATTGCTGAGACCTCTATTTTATACAAAAATTGTTTTTCACGCAAAGCCGGTTAACTTTCTTATTTTCTAAACTTTGTTGTTTTACGATAGGACGATCCACACAACCAATACCTCGACACATTGTAGGCGCTCTCGAGAGCAATCAGCCATCATGGACATTTTTGGAGATTTGTAGCGATCTTCGTTGAGTTATATTTTGCAATAACTTTCAATCACAAGTAGCATAACGAGCGTTTTTGTACCTCTGGTGGAGAAAAACAGTGCAACTGTATCTCAGTAGTTACAAACTTACTTCCAGTCGCTATTTACTTGTGCACGCATGTCCTGTCATTTTGTCTGGCTATAAGATCAAACCATTCTCACTTCGTTCTGCTTCAAGTCAGCAAGTATCACTTTAGAAGAACGCGACTGATGAGTCAATTGACCCGTAGGTGTGTGAGCCATTTTTTTTTGGACCTATGGTGCAATGTCTGTCCTTTCTTGATTCGATTTTTGGGGGTGGCGGCGTGATTTCATCTGCTACAGTGAAGGACATCGCGCCATCAGTGATTGGTCTGAACGGCTAACCACATTTCAGTGTAACCAAATACATAAATCCACAGCGATCTCCGGATCCGCATTTTCGCAATATGCTAAAGCTCGTATCATTAAAATTGCTCTTTTGATTGGCTGCTTTACATTGTAGTAGTATTAGATTCTGAATTCAGTGCGTATTATCCAAGACAACAATCCAGAGAGACAACTTTATTGCGCCCGATGGCGCCACTTTTCAACCGAGTTGCACAAGTCACGTCATTAGACAGACCGTCATGAGCTCCTGGTGGTGTATTACTACACCAGGTGAAGAATCAGGTAGAAATTTACTTCATAAATATTAATTATTTTGCATACACGGCAGGTTAATTTTGTCGCTCTAAAAACCAAGAGTGTTACCAAAAATGCGAAAAATAACGGAGAGTGTAATATTGAAACACTTTATGTAATAATTGGCTGGTTAATTAATTAATTAGAAAATCAATCAACTTGTCATGTCGATTAAGTTAGGGTATTACAGTATCATACAAAAGGAAATGAATCAGCAGTATACGATATATATTACCAACTAAACCAATTGGGAAATAGTTTCAATGATTCAAAACATTGTAACCGGATGAAGGCAAGGATTTTATAACATGAATGTCTCACAATTCTGTTTCTGTTTCTGTGGTGACGTCAGAGGGTAGGCACCGGGATAGTCTCTGGCCCTCCTCCTTCCGGTATCGCATGCAATGTAAATTTGGAGATGCAACCAAGTTCGTGCTGGTTACAGAGTCTTCGATCTTTCCCCTAATACGAGTTTTTGCTGCATCTCCGTATTGCCACCCTCGCTCTATGAGGCGCTTTGTTGCCCATTTCTCCTGCTGTTGTACAATCTCGGCATCTGTAAGCGATTCACGCACTCTGGAGATTACATCTGCTGGTGTGAGGAGCAGGTCGGCAATCTGTTCTGCAATGCCTGCAAGCTCATCTGCCTTGGCGTTGAATGAGATGCCACAGTGTCCTGGTATATAAACACTGGTGAATAGACCATTAATAGAGCTGAACAGAGGGGTCCAGGAATCTTTCACATGATCAGTTTTTAACCTGCTAATGAGGCTGAGGGAGTCTGTAAGTAGAAATGATCTGTATGCAGGTGTTGTGTTCTGTGAGAGCCAGGCTAGGGCGTCTTCATATGCTTCACATTCAGCTCTAAAAGACGAGGATTTTTCAACCCGTACTGTTGACCATTCGAAGAGGCGTTGACCCTCGCGAGTCCAAGCAACTGCTGCCCAAGCCGTAGTGTCATCTCTTAGTGAGCCGTCCGTTCCAACAATGATTGTGGGAGATTGTTCTTCAAGCCATTCCGATACAGTTGCTTGGTTGATACAGTCAGCTCTTTTCCGCCAATGACGGCCTCCAATCTCCATGGTGTTGATGACATAGTTTGTGGCTTTGGACCACTTTGTGCTGTTGATGTTCTCCACTGGGCATACCTCTTCGGCAAGCTCCCTAGCTCCGATAACCCATGATTGAACAGTTTTCAGCCTCTGTGCAGTGTGCTCATCACTATGCTCTCTCAAGTCCAGGTACAGAGGATGAGAGTTGGTTGTGAGCAATTCAGTCAGGCATTCATCTAAAATGATACAATTTTACATCTTTATATATAAATTGGACGTTTGTTAAAAATTCAAGATACAATGAAGGTTAAAAATGTGATAATCTAATTATTCCTACTAACTATTCAAAATTTGCAGATAAGGGTTACATTTTCTGATAGATAAAATGGGCTAACACCTGTTATGTAGTTTTGAATTATACTTTGGATAGCTCATTACATTGGTTGCAGTTTTGGATTTTGCACGTACAGGATCGCATTTCTTCAATAAGTAAAAATTATTGATACTGATATATGTATATATACCGTGTGTTACGGTAAATAAAATACACTGAAACACATTTTACTATAGTTATGTTAAAAAGACACAATGTTATTTGGAACACCCGTTGCATAGTTGTCAACATTCGAGAATGCTGGTTGCCGGGAAAACTTTCTCCTTCGACTAGATGTAACAAATAAATTTGAAAAAAAAACTGCGTTCGTTACGTACAAGCGAACATCCTATGGCTTTATCTTCAGCGTTGCCAATACACAGCATCAGAATATTGACACCCGTGCATCCATCAACTAACTTCTGAAAAGTTTAGACTATACTACTTAAAGTGCTGCACGCTTTCTTGACTAAAGTATTATTTCTCCTCGTACCATTCAATGTGACAAATACTGAGGCCAAAAGCCATTTTGACAAAGGTTTTTGGTATGGATGAATCTGATCACTAATACATGTATCGTATTTGAAAGCGTTGGTCTCCGATCATCCAAGGACAAAAAATCTAATGCTTCTTAGTATTTGGATTTGACTCTTATGCAACAAGTAGCTAATTATGGGGACATTATTTGTACACCCAATTGATGTTTTATTATACTCAAAAAACCTTAATGAAAATTCAAAAGTTACGCCACCGTGACCAGATGTCTTTTCAACTTTTGTCTGTTCTAACAAAATCCATGAATTTTTTCTCCAGACAGCCAAATTACCAAATCAAGATAATCTGTAGAAAGAGCCTTTTAAAATTGGTAAGTTGAAACGAGTGTGTGGAGTGATACTTTCTTCATTGTATTATTGATCTTGGAGGAACGTTTTGGTAATAGTTTATTCAAAGAGGGTCAACAGTTGATCGGACTTCAAAACCAATTGCCCAGT